>CAJHZI010000301.1:340000-355000 GCA_905160935.1 Enchytraeus crypticus | reverse complement strand
AAGCACTCCATTGCAGGATAATACAACCAATTCCGTATCGGTAGACCGTACAGTCGTTTACATAAATTCTTCAAGTATGGATGCAATACAAAGACCGCCCTATATGGTCTATCGCAAGGTAGGTAAAGATTTTGTAATCTTTTGAGTACAGCTAATCCTCTCCGTTCTTCTCCAAATCCACATTTCCAATGCTTCCAGTTTCCTAATATCTTCCTTTTAGATAGCCTAATATAATCTGATGATATTTTGATGTTATTACGATGATATCGTACATTGATAATATATTACTATTATTAATAGATCTATATTATGATGACATAATTATGATATTATAATGATGTTAGTATGATATTACGATATTCCTATTATATTATTCTGATATAATCATAATTATGATTATATAATGATGAAATTATGACTATATTTTTATGATATTATGATGACATAATTATGATATTACTGTTATCATATTATTTTGAACTTCTGATCAGTGGCGGATCCAGGGGGACCCAGGGGGCCCGCCCCCCTTAGACCGACGATAATTTTTTTACAACTATATTTTCATTGTTTCTATGGCAATTTCGACGTGTAAATATGCTTGTAAGGGCAGTGGTTGTGGGGGGGGGGGGGGGGGGAGGGTACGAGAGGGAACTCAGTTCTCATTAGCTCGATTTTTTCCAAATATTTGATATACTAGGAGTCCAGTATAATGGAAGAGGGGGGTCCGAAAAATGCTGACCGTTTCACTAGCTCTCAATTTTCATTTAACCACTGTATTAGAGGGAAAAAGGGTGTAAGTAAAACATGTGAACTCTGTCCCAGATCAGTTGCGCATATAGCCTTGGCTGGGAGGGGCTTAAACCCCCCTCCCTATCTCCAAAATTAGGTCACTTTTGCTATTCGTCCAGATCCACTGAGTTTCTTCAGAGGTTAAAAATTAACCTAAATTTTTCCAAAACAAATTTAGGATTTTAGGCATTTTAGGATTTCCTCTGAATTTAGTACGTGTGTGATTGGGGGGGGGGGGTAAGATACAGGGATACACTCACTCTATGAGCCGATTTCAGTAATGAAAAAATATTGAGCCCCCCATCACAGCATTTTCTGTTTGCGTCACGTATCCCGAAGAAGGCGGGGCGTAAGCAAAAAATATGTACTCTCCAAAAAAAATTTCGGCCCCCCCCTTAAAAAATTCCTGGATCCGCCCCTGCTTCTGATGATTTTAATATGATATTCTGATTATACTTCAGTGCTATCATGATAATACTGTGACGATACTATGATGATACTATGATGATACCATGATGATACTACGATGATACCACGATGATATTATGATGATATGATGATGATACTATGATATTATGATGATACAGATGGATCGGCTGGTACAGGATATGCACGACACAAACTCTGGTCTGCCTTCTAAGTCATTTAAGAACCTCATCTCTGTCAATGCTAGCACATTCGCAGGTAAGCAAACAAACTGTTAATATGTTAAACTATTAATATGTTAACTGTTATTAATATGTTAAACTATTAATATGTTAACTGTTATTAATATGTTAAACTATTAATATGTTAACTGTTAATATATTAAACTGTTAATATATTAAACTGTTAATATATTAAACTAAAGAGAGAGAGAGAGAGAGAGAGAGAGAGAGATAGAGAGGTAAAATGAGAAAGAAAGAGAGAGTAAGAGAGAGTATAGTGTGCCCCAGCTAGTCAAAGATTTTGCATGATATCGCTTGTGATTGATTGCAAAATCAGAGATAGATGATAATCCAGGTTTCATATTTGTTATCACTTTCTTGCATAGAATTCTCTCTATCTTTCTCTCAACCTCTCTAGTATTTTTTAGCAAGTAGCAGGTTTGACATATATACAGGGTGAGTAAAAGATTGATTACATCTGCAAAATGTTTGAATATCTCAGGCTATTGTTACTATTTTCAAATCAAACTTTTGCCACATACTAAAGGACTAATTTCTGATGGGGTGGTCCATTTTTATCCATTTTGGTGCATAGATTGTCTAGTTATGCCAGTTTATGCAGAGCAACCCCCCTTTTTTTGAACGTACTGTAAATAAATATTTTATTTTATTTCTATTTTAGCTTTGAAATGGGTCGTTGTGGTGGTTCAGAAAGAACCAGTTGTATCTGCTAGCATTACTGACTATTCGATATGCTTTCCTCCAGCTGCTGTGCAGGACTGCAGTCGCCTTCGGAATGCTATGACAGCCTTGTTGATTCCAGCTTGGGGCACTTTGTCCGTGATTGTAGCACTTCCTGCAGTTCTGTCTTGTTTTTAGGCTTCGGCTGGTGTTTCTGATAGAGATGCAGCATGGTTCCCCATATATGATAATCCAGATGATTTAGATCGGGAGTGTTTGGAGGCCATTCATTCTTCTTGATGAAATGCGGATTTCTCTCGCTGATCCATTCCTGTGCATGACGAGTTGCATGAGCCGGAGTATCATTCTACTGAAAGATGAAACCATTTGGTAGAAGAGCATAGCAATCATCACACAGCTCCGGAAGCAAAGTGTTGACGTCATACTGAACGTTCACTTTTACCTTCGTCAATGAAGTGCAATCTGCCCTTACCGTTGTAGCAAACGCCATTTTTAGGTAAAAATGGGGGGTTGCTCTGCTGAACTGCTGAAACTTGCATAACTGGACAATCTATGTACTAAAATGTATTGAAGTTGGCCACCCCATCATAAATTAGTCCTGTGTCAATTGGTAAAAGTTTGTTTTGAAAATATTAACAATAGCCTGAGATATTCAAACTTTTTGAAGGTGTAATCTTTTTTTTTACTAACCCTGTACATTCCCACTTGCAACACGTGATAAGCATAATAGATGCCTATAATTACAAACACTCCATTGTCAAACAAATAAATTGGATTTTAAAAGCCTTTACCAAACCTAAATGTATTGGTTAGATCGAGTAAATAGAACATGAGATGATCTCCAATTGCCTTCCTTGGGTCCCGCTTAATCGCCTCTTCAAGGACAAGTGCATGTGACAGTTGTCCTATTCTGTTTTCCAGATTCATCACTGGCACATAATTCATCCTAAGAACATAACAGTATGTAAATGAAACATTTATGCAGGATATATTTGTACCTATACATATTTACATTTACATATGCAAGAATTGGAAAGCGGAAGATAGAGAAGAGTGGAGGCGTTATATACCATGGACCTGCCAGTAGGCAGTGCACTATGAGAGAGAGAGAGAGAGAGATAAATATTTATTTATTCATTTCGCTATGAATTCTCAGAGACATGATGATTGATTGATTAACGCATATGATTTGATTCAAAGAGTATTTAATTTAATAAAATCTTGATCAGTATACCTTCAGATCGCAGTCTAATTCGGATTTCTCCTATTTACTCTCAATATTAACTTGTTTAGATCATACGTACATGTAAACATGCATGTATAATAGTGCTGATTTGATTAAAATTTGAGATAAATTATTTTACATTATAGTTAAGTGATCATTACGCTGTGTAGTCAATTAGCCATTTTACCTGTTCTTTTAATGTCCGAGATATTACTCTCTCAACAGCTCTACCCGTAATTGATTTCAGGACTTCAGGAACAGACATTTAGCATTTCATGACGTTATCTAACGCGCCTATACACTTAGTTACTTAGACATTCTAAACATCTCACAGTTATGGTCGTCAATGACAACATCAGATGATCACCATTCTGTGAGGAATCGTGTTTTAACGCCTCCATGACACATTTTATCTATATACCTTCTAAACTTTCTAGTATTCCATGGGACTGATTAATAAACTTTATAATTATTTGATTAGTGTATTAATTGGTTTGTTACTTATTATTTAAATTTATAAAGAGTTAAGATCAGGTAAGGTCTAGTTAAAACAGTTCCACAGAAGAGGTTAGGAATTGCGTATAAAGTTTCTTTATAAGCCTGTAGGCAACTCATCTGAACTAATTGCTTCGCTTACAGGTATCTTATTCAAACAACCATTAAACTTCGACCTGTTGCCAGTTTATCTTAACCATTTTTGATTGTCTAATTGTTCTATTACTCTAATAGACTAATATGTATGCATGTCCTAGGACTGCTTTAGTGTCAGGGTTAGGGTTTAGGGCGGTATTAGTGTTAGCCTGTTAGGGTTAAGACGATGATTGTTGTTGTTGTCTAATCAGGTCGTTATCTAATGGCGAAGGTCTTATTTACCAGAGCTATATAGGTCAGCGTGATGCACGGAGTGTGAATGTTTTTATTACGAGAGCTGCGCGAGCGCTACCTGAAGATATTTAACGAAATTATTTACTAAATTTCCATTTGCCGTCAGTTTCTCGAAACGTTAGCATCTGAGTTGAGTTGAGGGTAAAATTGTAACAAATTGAAAGTAAACATATTTTCTGTCTTATGCTTACACACACAACAACCGCATGTGTTTGCAAAGTTTCCCTTCTTTTGCTGCTGCTTTTATTGTATGCCTTATTTCCTCTTATCTATCCGTGGTTTTTAATATTCTTCCTGTCAAGTGTTGACGAATAAAGAAGTTGATATATATATATATTACCGTTGCTTATGAAAGTGTGCTGATGACAACGGGCATGGATTTAAGAATAACCTTCTAACATCATCGGGATTTTTTCGTTCAATGCTGTCCATAATCTGTCATCCAAGATGGTTACGCATACTTGTAATAACCGCTCCCGACATAGCTTAACTTTGCTCATTGACGCGCAGCCTAACCAACGGCTATAAATCTCGTGATAAATTAAGAAGTTAATTTTAAAATTCCTTCTCCTATTAGTTTGTTACTGTTTCTCTCTCTCTCTCTCTCTCTCTCTCTCTCTGTATTTCCCTCATTCTTTCTCTCTCTCATTGTCTCTCTATCGCTGTCTCTCTCTCTCTCTCATTGTCTAACTTTCCCTCACTGTCACTCTCATTCTCATTGTCTCTTTCTCACTGTCTTTTTCTCTCATTGTCTCTTTCTCTCATTATCTCTCTCTTTCTCACAGTCTCTCTCTTTCCATTTCCCCCCACTATCTATTGGAAAGTGCAGTATCAACATGATATAATATTAACTGGTAGGCAAGCAGTTAATTTTTAAGTTTTCAATTAAAAAATGAACTGTGTCTAGTAGGAATATTTGATATATTTCAGAATAATGCAGAAATTAAATTTAAACGGACGCAGCTGGTTGATACATTTTACAATATTGGTCCACTTTCTCGGGATAAGCAATCTAGAATAATTCTAGACGAGAAAACATCGTGATGAGGATAAAATTAAAGCGGTTAAATTAAATTAAGTTAAATGATTGATCACACACGTTTGTGCTGGAGCGAATACGAGACTCATTCATCTGCTGGATTTTATATCCTAAATTTTATTGATAAAGTGCCGCTTAGTCAGAATGGTAAAGTTGCATCAGTGCATTTAGACATCTAAGCAGGTCTTGCGCACAATCTGACGAATACACTGTTTTGCAACTGTGTGGTTTGTACAAAATATAATGGACTTAAACGAAGCAAAAAGTATTAACTAACTAAAATATATGAATTTTTATAGGGTATGAGAGAGAGAGAGTGAGAGAGAGAGAGCGAGAGAGAACTATGTTTATTTCAATACACTCAAAATATACAGTGACATACACAAACAAGGCCGTCTAATAGGTCACAAGTGACCTATCTAGCTGATCACCCCTCAGTCATACAAATTGAAAAATAACTAGGCAAACGGATTAAACATGCAATACAAGTAAAAGAAATAACAGTTGATACAGTTTGAAGTAATAGCAACAGGAATTTAAAAAGAGAATATTGCTTCTGCCAATACATCTGAGCTACAGAGAATCACTGCAGAGAAATGCATGTAGTAATTTATAGTATTTATTTTTATGTATAGGGTATGTGTATATTATTTTTATATGAATGCTAGCGTGTTGTTATACGGGCCTACTTGTATGAGTTATCCTGTCAGTTTCTATTTGACGAATAAAGAGATTCACATAGGGTGAGTTCGCTAACGATGTTTACTTTAAAACTCTTTCGGTTGCATTGCATTGATCGACCTTTCGTCATTGTGCGGTACATTGACCTCTTTTTATGCAGAGTATGTTTGAGACGTCCTGACATCGCCTTATGACGAGGAACTGGACGTTAAATTCTTACTGATTGATTACTAATGGACCTTTAGACTGTTTATGCAGTTTTTAGAACAAGATCTTTCATATTTAGTGATTTGCCTTTCGAATCGGAAGGGCCTGAATTTCGTATATTTCCCAATGTTGTCATTGTCAACTGCAGAGCTCAAGATATTCTTGCTGTAGTATCTGTAGATATTCCTGAAGTGCTGATGCCTGCATGGATAAATCGCGAATAAAATGAGAGGTCAAAATTTATTGGTAATTTAACAGCGCGCATTATTAATGGTGATATGATTTCTGCCGCTGCAGCCGCATTGCGCAATGAGGTTAATGCTTTATCTGTAACTGTAAAATCATTCAGTGATATATCGCAATATCGCGGCCCTACGACGCTTGAATGACGCTCTCAGGACTCTTTTTCGACGCTTGTGCGACGCATGTACGACGCTTGTTGGACGCTTGTACGACGCAAGTATGACGCTTGTACGACGCATGTGTCTATTTCTTTGTTTTGCATGTAGTTTTCGTTTCTTTTTATAAAAATCTTTAAGAAAATTGTAAATGAAAATGATGACGGAAAGACGATGGAGACATAGCAAAATAGATATATATATATATATATATATATATATATATATATATATATAATATATATATATATATATATATATAGATACACATGTATATATATATATAAATGTATATATATATATATATATATATATATATATATATATATATATATATATAGGCCTATTGATAGATAGAGAGAGAGCGAGAGAGAGAGAGAAAGAGAGAGAGAGAGAGAAAGAGAGCGAGAGAGAAAGAGAGAGAGAGAGTTATAGGAAGACGTGGTTTCTTATTATGCATCCCTAGCAGAATGTTATGCAAAGTATCTGAATTATTTAATCTACTCGTAGAATTGCCGTTGAAGTCCTGAACACGTTCGAAGAAACGACTTGAGTGATAGATTAATCACGAACCAGTGCCACATTGATGCTGTATGCAGAGTTCCTTTGTGTAGAAACTGGCTTACGCTTGAAAAAGCTTCTAAGAAATATCGATCAATCACCAAACGCAAGTATTTAGAGTGTTATCAATAGCTTACCAAAAAATCATATTTTATCGTGAAAAAACGTTAATTGCTTTTTAAAATGTCATATATTACTTCTTCCATTTATCAATGTATCACTTCTCCTCAGCACATTTCTTACTCCTCCCCAGCACGTTTCTTTTGCAGATTGGTTTGGGTGAATTGATCTGTAGTGATGTGTGTTGTTGGGGACGTCCTTGACAACATCCCCGGGTGAGGAAACGGACGTTAAACCTTTATTATTGTGTCATTACTTTATGCTATTAATATTCGTACTGTATTGATGGGTTCAGCTATAAGCACTTTTATATAATCATCAAAGCTTTTTCTTTTCGTTCTCGTTTTGCATTTCGTACTAACACAACAATCCAAGCTTCAGTTCTGTAGCCTTGATGAATTCCATGAACCGTCTAGTAAATGTAGATCATATTTACTGATAGACATAAGTTTATTTTAATCAACAAATATTATTATTAATAATGCTAATCAATTATTAATGGCCTACATAAGATTAGATTTCAAAGAGAAACGGCAGCGCGTATTTAACTAGAAATTCGCACAAATAATTGAATTGGAAATCGTTTCAATGTGGAATCTGATCTACCAAATGGAAGCTTGCGATCTTTGAATAACTAATAACCCTATCCGTACTCCAGGGATCAATATAATATCCGGTGTTTTCTGTCGAGGTTGGATTAGGGATTTTTCCGCCGGATAAAATTTGCTCTTCGTCTAAATCATTCGCTCCACCTATATTGACCTAAACGCGGGAAATTATAACTTACAATTTGCGTCCTTCTTGCTGTGTACATTAATCATCATCATCATCATCATCATCAGCATCATCATCATCATCATCATCATCATCATCAACATCATCATCATCATCATCATCATCATCATCATCATCATCATAATAATTGTCACATCAAACATTAAAAGCTCAGGTAAAGCAAATAGAAAAGGTAGAGATAGAAACGTTTATTTGAACGGAAATGTTTGGCAAACGAAAGCTTACTGCGCATATCTATGCACTTGAAAAATGTATCGATATAATTTTATTTCTATGGAATAAGAATCCTAATAAGTCTTGCATTTATTCACAACAATATATAAGTAAAAACAAGCGGTTCTTGGATTTTTTGACTGCCTACTTTCATATCATATCCAAAACTGCAAAGTTGATTTCTAAATAACATAGTATTATGTAAGTCCGATGAATTTTTTTTCTAATTTCACTAATTCGTTCGCTTTGAGAAATTGGCATCACTCTTTAGTAATTCCGTGAAGTCACAAGGGTCCTTGTTGCCTGATTAACAGGTAGAGTGAATCCGGGATTTGTGTTTTATTTGGATCCCAAGTGACTTGCGAGTATTCAGAGCTGTCGAGCGGGAGAGAGAGAGAAAAAAGAGTGATAGGATATTTGTCCAAGTTCTGATAATATTTGAGTCTGTGACTACAAGATCTAAAGTTAATCCTCATATTCAATTTCATCGTCATCATCATCATCATCTTGCCTTTAATGATAGTTTAACTAGGGTCGAGATACGGATAGACTGTCTCAAATCCTCTCTGTCCCACATCACATCATCCATCAGTCAATCCTCTATTGGAGACTTTTCCATTCGCTTAAATTTCTCTAGCAATTTCTGGAGCCTAGGCGCTCACCAACCGATTGCCCTTACTGACGTTGGTATGGATCTTAGTGCTTTAGTCGCCTTCTACGACACCTGAAGTCACCAGTTGATCAATTCTTGAAACAACCCGTACACAACACGGGGATCTTAGTAATCTTTCTGAAACTAAAAATGTTATAATAATGGCTGCAAGCGTACAAATTTTTTAAACTCAATATAATATCGCAATATCCTATCGCCAATATCGCTAATACTTCTGATCTGCTATGCATTTACTACGTGCAGTATCCTTGTTGGTAGCATCTTGCAGAACAAGGCCAATATTATAAATTCCATCATTAATGATGGAAACAAAAGTTTCAACCCTTATATAGGTTATATAGGTTCTAAGGGGGGAAAGTCAATTAAAAGAGGTCATAGAAGGTAGAATGAAAGGAAAAAGAGGCAGGGGCAGACCGAGATTAGGTATGTTAGATGATTTAAAGATCCACTCATATATGGACATGAAGAGGAAAGAGGAAGTCAGAGAAGAGTGGATGCTCTATATACCATGGACCTGCCAATAGTCAGTGATAAAAAAGATAAAGCTAAGGTTAACATCAGTTTCCTCACTCGAAAGCGATGTCAGTGACGGGCGAACCCAGGATTTGAACCCGCACATACTGATCAGCGATCGAGTGTCTTACCGACTTCGCCACTGGCTCCAGCTACTGAGATATATATATACAGTATATATATATATATATATATATATATATATATATATATATATAGGTTGCATCTACTGGTATAGGTTGCAACCCTTATGTAGGTTGCATCTACTGGTCGCCGATAGTGACTTTGGGTTATGAAGCCGATATTGATTGACCTCTGCTATGTCCTGTGTCTGCCCATGAGACGGAATTGAGTTGGAAGCAGGGTATGCACGGGATATTGATAGAGTGTCAACAGGACGTCAGCTTCCTAGCTACTATCGATTACTACCAGATCCATAACACGGCAGTTTTTTCTGGAGGAGAAAATATCTGGAACAGGCGACGTCAACGTTTCTGTGGATATGTGTTCAGATTCAGCGATACAGCAGATATAAACAGTTAAACAGATGGGCAGATAAGTAAAAAGCTGGTAAAGCTAATGTTAGCGTCAGTTTCCTCACTCGAAAACGATGCCAGTGACGGGCGAGCCCAGGATTTCAACTCTGCACATACTGATCCGCGGTTGAGTATCTCGAGTATCGTCCCCATTGGCTCCGGCCTATGTCTGGCGACGGCGGTAGGGGTAGTTAGATAAGTTAGATACGTCGGAAGATAGGTAGTTTTGCTAGTTGGATAGTGAGAGAGAGCCAGTGAGAGCGAATGAGAGAGGGAGAGGTTGAGAGAGAGAGATATCCTTATCTTATCTTACCTTATCTTAATTGGATGAGAAAACAGACGAGATATCTGCATTATAATTACGTATTGTTAGTATAGCGATTGAGGCATGGTATAGTATATAGAATATCCTGACATGTCAAGCAGGGTGTATCGATATGGCAGGATAGGGTATGGGTAGAAAGTAAGAAATTCCAATTTGAAATTCGAAGAAATTCTGAGACTAGAATTAAGAATGAGATATATATATATATATTATATATATATATATATATATATATATATATATATATATATATATATATATATATAGAGAGAGAGAGAGAGAGAGAGAGAGAGAGAGAGAGAGATGGAAAGATGGAGTGACTGAAAGAAAGGATCACCTCTATGGTAGCTCTTACCCATTTAACTGAATACCCTAGAGCTGCTCTAAACGTCCCTGTTCAATTCTATTATATAAATTGATTTTAAAACGAGTTTTGTCCAGTCTGCTTCACTGAGTAGACGCAGACTCTTATGGTTAGTTGTCGTCAAGAATAGAGTCAAAAAGCTGGTAAAGCTAATGTTAACGTCAGTTTTCTCACTCGAAAACGATGTCTGTGACGGGCGAGCCCAGGATTTGAATCCCGCACATACTGATCCGCGGTCGAATATCTTACCGACATCGCCACTGGCTCCAGCCTAATACCACTACAACTTACTTACTGCAAATTAAATTTAAATATTTCTTTAAATTGCGAACTAAAATTACGAATCAAAAAAATGCTCTAAGTTGATGTCAACTGTCATAGGGATATCATAGAAAGATTTACAATTCTGTAGCATATTGTTTGGATTCGATTCTGTAGAGAGACCTTTAGCCAGTTGCCGTATACATCAAACAATCTATTCAACAGGACAAGAGGTCAAACGTGGATAAAATAAAGTAAAAGTAAGCAATGCGCGGCATATGTGTTAGCAATAATTTCATTCGTTATGGCTCTGAAGTAGTAAATTGTCTAATTTAAAAAAAGTTCCGACGAAGTGTGTTTTTTGTAATTCTGCAATATTTCTACCTTTTCTTTTTAAATGACTCTTAATGATAATTGTAAAGGCTTTTTTGACATTTTTGAAAAATTGAAGATAGGGTAATTCAGTGCGATCACATTGCAAAACTCTAAAAAAGGAATTCCCGATATAAATATTTACAAATCTTAAATGAACTTTATAAAATATTGCGATGTAACAACCAAGGATGAATTAAGATTTATATCCCTAGGCGAATAGCCATTTCTTTGTCACCTTTTCCAGCAGAATATTAACTGGTATAATAAGGTTTTGCCTTCTTACTAGAGAATATTATCGCTTACAAAACGCCTTCATTTCGACACAAGAATGAATATACTGTAGCTAATTAGTTGTGTCCTACTTTCCAGCGATATCATAAATCGCCTTCTTTTAATTAACTCACTGGATCGTTTCCTCTTTTCCATCACGTCTTAATTTTAGCCACCGAATACGACGTAGTTTATGATCAAAGCTTATCGGGTGTGTGAACCATCGATACAATGGAGTATCGATTTTCTTCTGTAGTTAATTAAGCGAAGCACAGATTTCTAATTTTATACTGCTATTCATAAGTATAAATTAGTATTTGCCCTGCAGTCGTTCAGTCGCTAAAGTGACGTTATTACACACTAATAGTGGTTGCTAGATTATGCACTGGTAAGTTGGTACAATGTCCACCATCTCTAAAATCTCAAGCTCTGTTTTTTAACCTGTTGTACGTTCACTATAACAGTAACTATATATATATATATATATATATATATATATTTAAATACATATATATATATATGGGCCTATATATGCACATATATATATGATTATATATGAATACATATATATATATATATATATATATATGTGTGTGTGTGTGTGTGTATGTGTGTATTTAAAGATATATATATATATATATATATATATATATATATAGGCCTATATATATGCACATATACACATGATTATATATGAATACATATATATATATATACATATATATATATATATGTATTTAAAGATATATATATATATATATATATATATATATCTTAAATACTATATATATATATATGTATATATATACGTGAATATATATATATATATATATATATTATTCGCCACTAAAAACAAGTTTACTGTACATACTGTCATTTGCTTTGCGTTGACAATGTATTAATTTTAAACAACAACAACTCAATCAAGTTAAAAAGTGCATTCAGTGCATCTCCCTTATTCAGAATATTTCCTGTAGGAACGCCACTGGTTAATAAGGCACGTAATAAACGCACTCTGTGCTTAATGGGCCTCGTGGATTCACTCATTTTCTTTGATTACGGCACGCAGGGCTGTAATTAAAAGCTGCCGATAGTGTTTGGTTACCATGGAGATGTCAAGCATGCAACAGTCAATCGTCACGAGTCTGTCATAAAGAGATTTTGAAGATAAGCCGACAGCTTGGTCCACAGATACGGGCCTAGCGAATATATGCGGGTTATATTTTAAGATTGATCCGATAGTTTGGTTAGTATGTATCAACCGTGTATTTTTTTATTAACCGTTTGGAGATTGATCGATTGATTAACTGACATTAACTAGTTTAAATTATTTCTATTTTTATTCTACACTTGGTAGCTACCTGCCAGTAGGCAGGTTCATGGTTTACAACTGCTCCACTCTTCTCTGTCTTCCGCTTTCCTCTTCATTTCCACAAATGAATAGTTCTTTAAATTATCGAACATTCCTAATCTCGGCCTGCCACTGCCTCTATTTCCTTCCATGCTACCTTCCATTATAACCTCTTTTAGTAGGCTCCCCCCTTAGAATGTATCCTATCCAGCTCTTCTTCCTACTTCTTAATACATGTATCAACTGTCTATCTGTACTAACTCTCTCCAGAACTTCCTTATTTGTAACCTTTTGAGTCCAGCTATACTCCATTCTTCTCCATATTCACATTTCCAAGGCCTCTAGTTTCCTGATATCTTTCTTCCCTAAGGTTAATGTTTCCCAACCATATTTTAGCGTGGTGATTTTTCTCTTGCAGTAAACACTGATAGGAATATGTTGTCCGGCTAGTCACGTGACGTATTTATGCTGATCATTTCGTTGATCTTTATCATCATCTAGATTAATTATAGATCACTTATTGACCAATATGATCAACTGGATCATCGATCAATTATATTATTGATCTGAACGGAGATAAATATTCCTATGTCCAATGGAATTGGATTTCATAACGGCTATTATGAGCGGCTGTAAACTCAGCCAATGGTAACTCGTAAACTTGATCTCAATGGTAACTCTGTTGATCATTCTATCGTATCAATGAATTTGTAATAGTCTATCTGTAAGTCTATTTGTCAGTCTATTTGTCAGTCTATTTGTCAGTCTATTTGTCAGTCTATCTGTCGTCTGTCAGTATGTATTTCATTTCATTTAGCATTCTATCTGTCAATCTATTTATAAGTCCATCCCACAGTTTGACAGTCTTATTTAATTTCATTTATCGTTTTATCCTTCAGTCCAACTGTTAGTCTCTCTGTCTCTCTGTTTACCTATCTGTCAGCTTATTTGTTAGTCTTTCTATCAGGCTATAAATCTGTCAGTTTATCTATAAGTCTATAAGTCTATCTATAAATTTATATCAGTTTATCTATCAGTTTATCATTCTGTTTATCAGTTTATCTATCAGTCTAACTATCAGTCTATCAGTCTATCTATCAGTACATCTTTCAGGCTATCTATCAGTATTTCTATTATTCTATCAGTCTATCTATCAGTCTATCAGTCTATCTATCAGTCTATCTATCAGTCTATATATCAACCTATCAGTTTATCTCTCAGTCACAGTCCATCTCGATATATTTCAGTTCATCTGTTATCCTGCCTCTCAGTATATATATATATATATATATATATATATATATATATATATATTAGTATATTACTCAGCGTATCTGTCAATGCCTATGTCAGTCTCTTTCATCAGCCTAGCGGCACAAGCCCTAGGGTAGCAGTTCGAGCCCGCGTCAGGTCAATATTGACGTCACGTCCATTTGTTAGCCAGTCTGTCGTACCTGTTTCCTCAGTCAAACACTGTTATATTCCAATGAAGCTGGAGTCATACAACGCATAGAAAAGATGGAGTGGGACTGTATGTATTGGAGTAACCAGCCTGTTTTACTACACACAGTCTTAAAATGCTCGCATCATTTGGACCATCATGAGGTGAGATCAAGTGGCGCAATATACTACAAAAACAGAAACCAAGAAAGGAAACTATGTAAACACATGCGGCATGTCAGGTGTGTAACTATGCGAATAAAAATAAATAAATAAATATGTGCACCATATGCTAATGAGTACCGAACGAATAAATAGAGAATGCTAAGCTAAATATAGAAAGATTGATTCGTTAATCTGCATGTATATTTATCAAACCAAGGACCTCTATGCTGTATAACGTCCACTATACTCTCTCTCTCTACTATTAGTACGCTGCCTACTGGCAGGTCCGTGGCATATGACGACTGCACACATTCCTATCCCCGGCCATTTTTTTCGTATCAACATATGAATTAGTTATCAAAATTGCTTATCGGTAAAGCAGCTAAGATTGCATATCGATAGCTGCTTAGGCTAGATTTAGCTTCTTTGACATATTTCTCCGGGGTTAAGGTCTTCATTGTTCCT
>CAJHZI010000301.1:317500-335000 GCA_905160935.1 Enchytraeus crypticus | reverse complement strand
CACGCAATCCTGCCAGTCTTGCGCTGTATAATCCAGCGTGCATCCAAACTGCTTGAAACAGGAAAGCCTGCGTGCGGAGTGTTATTGTAAAGGTTTAATTAATCAGTTGCGTTGTTGCATAGTGAGTATACTTACAGAACTATTTCGGAACATTTTGTGCACCCGTAGTCGATGTCTCCGAAATTATATGAAATGTAATGTGTATTGTAGATCTCTATTACTGTTTATTTCGCAATCCTGCAGAAAAGTTGAAATTATACTTTGCATACTCAGTCGTCGTCGTGTGGTGTTTTGGATCTGTTTGTGCAGAGTCTGCATAAGACGTACCTGACATTGCCTTAAGGCAAGGAACCGGGCCCTAAATTCTTATTGATTGATTGAAATAAAGCACATCTTTTCCCACCATAGATTTTATTTAATCTTGCCTGACTGTTTTTTGATCACCGGACCGGTACTGTTTAGGATATTTTTCTCTTCAGCACTTGTTTTTTTAAATCGTTTGGGGTGAATTGACTTGTAGTGACATGTGATGGGGGACGTCCCTGACATCATCATTGTATGAGAAAACGGACGCTAACCTTTATTATTATTATTATTACTTGCAGGCGCGGACCTGGTGACGTGGTTGGTAAATCAGCTGCACATCGACGAGGCTGAAGCTATGCACCTGGGTTCAATGCTCTGTCTACATGGCTATATCTTCCCTGTCAATGACATCAGGAACGCCCTCGTTAAAGATAGCGGTGTCCTCTATAGGTTCCAGGTATCAAACCCTCGCTCTCTCACACACGCTCTCTCTCTCTCTCACACACACTCTTTTGTTTTCTCTCTCTCTCACACACACACATACATACACACACTCACTAGCTCGCTCTATATCACACTCTCGTACTCTCTCTCACATACTCTCTCTCACACATACTCTTTCACACACTCTCTCTATCTCTTACTCTCTCTCTCTCTCTCTCTCAATCTCTCTCACTTTCTCTCATACTCTCTTACACACACTCACTCTCTCACTCTCTCTCTCACTCTCTCTCTCTGTCTCTCTCTCTCTCACACACACGTACACACACTCTCTCTCTCTCTCTCTCTTTCTCTCTCACTTACTAGCTCCTCTATCTCACTCACGGCTGAGTTAGAACGGTGGGTTCAAGATACAAATTGATCTCGCAGTCAAGCAGTCTGCTTTTACGCTTAATAGAGACTCTTAAATGACAAATGTGTTGATTTGGTAGCAACGCGTTTTACTAGAGACTCTTGTCTAATAATAGTTTCAGCTTTCAGAGATTCTCTCTGTATGTTTTTTGATTTCTCTGTATCTCTCTCACTCTCTTTCACTGTTTCTCTCTAGCTATCTCTCTCTATCCTGTCTTTCTGTCTCTGTCCCTCGTTATCTCCCTATCTCTCTCCTTTTTTTCTATCTAACTTTTTTTTATCTAAACTTATATAATTTGTTCTCAATATAATAATTCTTCTTTATGTACTTTCATATTTAGTACATATATTATTAACTTATTTCCTATGATATTATATATTTTTTTATCTTTATGGCTGTTCTTGCTACATTCTCAACGTATGCAAGTAGGAATGCTATTAGTAAAATAAATCTAAAAAAATAGTCATCTGTGTACAATATGTCTCCACATATGTGTACATTCCTTCATATGTACATCAAATGTATCCACTAGTACACTCTTGCATCTGTACATCAACTGTCTTTTAGCGTACACACTCGATCATCACCTGTATATCTCGTACAGCTACATACAGACGTGCCCCGCACAATTGTACACTTGCACAAACGCACACTTGTACACTCGCACACTTGTACACTTGCACACACGCACACTTGTACACTCGCACACTTGTACACTCGCTTACTTGTACACTCTTTCACTGTACACTTGTACACTCGCACACTTGTACACTCGTACACTTTTACACTAGCACACTTGTACACTCACACACTTGTACACACACACACATTTGTACACTCACCCACGTGTACACTCGCTTACTTGTACACTCTCTCAGATGTACACCTGTACATTGACAGAGCAATATTCGCGTGCCGGTCTGCTAAGAACGCAGACGACGAATGATGTGATATAATGATGCGAGAGTTGCAATATTACGACCTCTCGGATAATGATTACAATCTAGACAGGTTACTGCATTCACACGCGATGCTCCATTGCATGAGAGGGGTCGCTAGGTGTAATGTAACAATACGATGGTTTCCTGACTCCATTTGTCGTCATTTAGCAACTTTTATTACGTGCTGACTTCAGTTATTACACGCTGCATATACCACTGGTATCACGGCTTACAGATCGATGTAGTCATACAATAATGATAAATCTGAACGATACGATAGCTGCTCGAGTTTCGTGACTGTAGGATATATTTCCGAGTAGTGAGGTTTAATGAAAATAATTTGTTTCTAAGAATTTGAGATGTGGCCTTGGTAATTTGAGAACATCCTTTAGGCTTAGCGTTAGAGAGAGAGAGAGAGAGAGAGAGAGAGGGAGAGAGAGGGAGAGAAAGAAATTGGATTTATTGCACTAGAGATAGGCAGATCTCGAGAGAGAGAGAGAGAGAGAGAGAGAAAGAAAGGGAGACAGAAAGAAAAAGATATTGGACTTATTGCAGTAGAACGAGAGAGAGAGAGAGAGAGAGAGAGAGAGCGAGAGAGAGAGAGCGCGAGAAAGAGAAAGCTATTGGATTTATTGCTGCCTAATGCAAAACTGCATATTTAAGTTTGTGTTACTTTTTTGACTTTTAGCTTTTAGATTCAACCCGTAAATTTAAATGATACTTTCACTAAACCTAACGTACTATTTGTTAACAAATCAACTTATAGCTTCCACAGTTACTTTTCCTGTGCATTTAAATATGCGTCGTGTAATTTTAATGCCATTCTCAACCCTATTTCCAAAGCGCACTATTTCAAAACAAGAATAAAATTGATCAAGATTTGCAAGTCATCTATCAAACGAATTATAGATGTTCTGGTGCGTAATGTCGTGTTGAAATTTATCCCCAGTAACAACCGCAAAGCGAATTCTAGGAGTAAATTCAATTAAGTCTCTCTCTTAGTGCTCTGCCTACTGGCAGGTCAATGGTATATAACGCCTCCACTCTTCTAAGTGTTCCACTTTCCTCTTCATGTCCACATGTGAGTGGATCTTTGAATCATCTAACATATCTAATCTCGGTCTGCCTCTTCTTCCTTTTATTTTACATTCTATGACCTCTTTTAATTGACTTTTCCCCCTTAGAATGTATCCCATCTAACTCTTCTTCCTATTTCTTAATACATCTATCAACTGGATCAATGAAGTATGGCAAATAATATTGGAGACTATTTTGTCTTATTATTCTTTTGCCTTTGCATTATAAATGATATATTATTGACTTCCTACTGTTGAATTATTTTTGAATAGTTTATTGAGAATTTTGTGTTTTTTACTTGAGATCTTTTGTTTTCAGACACCTTATTTCTGGCCATCGCTAAATTGGCAGCCTGACGACGTAGACTATGGTTTGTACCAAGTCTCCTTTATGTAATTGTAATCAACTACACGTAATTGTTATTAAAACTACATGTAATTGTTATGAATTAACTACATGTAATTTATTAATTAACTGCATGTAATTATTAATTGACAACCTGTAATTGTTATTAATTACCTGCATATAATTATTAATTAACTACATGTAATTGTAATTAGTTATCTACATGCTATGGTTATTTGAATCTATAATTGCTGTATAGCTGATATAGTAGTGGGTACAAAGATAGATTAAAATTAAAATTTTCAATATCTGAATATCTTGAACAATAGACCAACCATTAGAAATATGCATCGTAAGAGGCTATCAGGCAATATTTGAGGAAGCCAATGGTAAACCAACTCGGAAGCCTTATTTTAACTCAGAAACAAAGCCCCTTGCATTACAACTGGCATTTGACTAGAATGTTTACGGCTGCCGTCCTAACAGAACTCAATTGAGTCCTAAACTGAGCCCTAACCTGAGTTCTAATAGGATCCCCGTGTTGTGCTCTGGTGTGGTTGGACCACTGCAGAATAGGGCAACCGCAAAAAATCTGCTGCGTGTACGTAAGGGGCGACTAAGGCAGGAGCTGAATATGGCTAGAGGAGACCCACCTCACCATGAAATATTTTCCCAGGATTAATTTGTAAATAATTCATATAACTGAGGAAGGCAACGGGAAACCGCCTCAGAAGCCATACTTTTTTCAAGCTATAGGCTACATAAGGTATGGATAAGGCATAGACTTTGCGAAGGGATTAACTTGTTGATCTAAGGAGGGCTCTTATAGAGCGAGAAAGCAGACTTTGAGTATGAATATGTACCTTGAACCTGCAACTTGGCAGTACACAGAAGAGAGAAGAGAATAGGATTCAATGGATTCCTAAACAGAGTCCTATTAGAGTTCAACTGAGTTCCAAATTGAGTCCTAATATGATTCACTGGAATCCTATTCATACAATGTCACTTATTGCTGGATTTCTCTCATTTATGGAAATCGTCTTTTAATGGCTGCCCATCAGACGTCCACTTAGCGTCACTCCAGGACTCGGACACGTCTCCACGGACACACCTCTCCCGGACACTCCTGTCCCACGGGACGTGCTCAGCTGCGCAATCATCGCACTAATCCTTTTCATTTCCTGTCCGCAATCCGTCTCACTGAGTGAAAGTGACAGCGTCCTATTTGTCCTCATGTAGAGGAGACATGGAAACAGTCCGAGGGGTTATTAAGAGATAGTTGCGTTAAGATGTGTAACTGTTTAATCAATGCACCCAGTATACATTGAATAATCAATTCACATTGGATACATTGCATACATTGCATAATCAATGCACATTTCATAATCAATACACATTGGATACATTGCATAATCAATTCACATTGCATAATCAATACGTTGTATATATTGCATAATCAGTACAAATTGCACACATTGCATAATTTAATCGCATTGTATACCTTGGATATCAATTCACATTGCATACATTGCATAATCAATACACATTGCATATATTGTATAATCAATACACATTGCTTTATAATAGACTTTGGACTGAATTTCTGGATTTTGGAATTTGCACCGTTTTTGGACCTTCTTTTTTTGCTCGCTGGCTTGATTTTGTCTCAATAGTGCTCGATGTTGTCATTGATGACTGTAGCACTCTAATTGTTGCTATTATTATTATAATATCGTACATCAGTCTATCTCTATATCTGATTGATAATATTTCAATATCTCATGCAGCAGCCTATCTCTTATTTAATTGATTGATTGATTGATTGATTCATATATAAGCCTATCTCTATATTTGATTGATTGATTCATACATCAGCCTATCTCTCTATTTAATTAATTGATTGATTGAATCATGCATCAGCTTATCTCTCTATTTAATTGATTGATTGATTGATTGATTCATAAATCGGCCTATCTCTATATTTAATTAATTGATTGATTAATGCAGCAATTTATCTCGCTAAGAGAACTCTGAGGAGGAATAAAATCAAGCACGGGCTCGACGAGCAAGAACAGGTAAGAAGCGCTAATGGCACTTCCGCTTGTTTACTGCAGAAAATCAATCAATCAATAAAATTCTTCTATGCGAGATTTGTCTAATCTTCCCACAGACGGATATACGTCGATTTTCTCTAAAAACGTTATTTCTTTGTTGTGTAATCTTTTCACATCAATCACACGGAGCCCTAATTAACGTCTTAACATAGTCTCGGAAGCGAAATAAAACATTTCTACGTAGCTTATGGGCCTGAAAGCATCGCTGATATAAAAATGTAAATATAGATTTGTAGGATTTAGAGTCATCGAATCAAGGCCGTAAATCAGGATTTCTGACACTTAGAACTAGTCAGGGTTCCTGACACTAAGTACAGTTTTGTGCTTATAAATAGTCAGGGTTGCTGACACTTAGAACTAGTCAGGGTTGCTGACACTTAAAACTAGTCAGGGTTCCTGACACTAAGTACAGTATAAGCTTAGAGCTAAACTTACAATAGAACAGTCTTTGATATTGTTTCCTGATTGGGAGCTTATGTTTGCATAGTATTTCACAATTGTTATGATTTCCCTGTTGATAAATAAAGAAAATATGTAGATAGCTCTTCTAAAAACTATGTTTTCAGCACATGGTTTTCAGATTTTGGGATGAATCGATTTTTAATGACATGTGATGAGGAGACGTCCCTGATATCATCCTTGTATGAAGAAACGGACATTAATCCTTTATTATTATCAATATTATTGAACTTTTGCGAATGGAACCTGAAGCTTCGATGGAGGTAGCCAGAAGTTGTCTTTCGTCGAAGCATAATGAGCATACAAGTCACAAATGTTGCTGGATTTTGTTTTCTAAAAATCAAGGGAAAGTATTCATGAGGGTCAATCCTGTCTTCCGCACGAATAAAAGAGATTACATGTTATGCGGACAAATAAAGGGTCGAAATTCAAATGAATATCCATTGGTTAAGTTGCTAGAAAGATTGATTCGAATTCTGCTCTCGAGCCTGCGGGTGAAGGGTTCAAATCCGCTCTCATCCGTCTATGGAGAGATGGTAAACGGCCTTTAGGCTCGATCTATGCCTAGTGTTGAAATTTGCATTTATCAGTAAAATGTATTGTGAACGCAATACTGTTAAAGGCATTATTGTTATAACTTATAATTTCATTTGAGAGTTAATGTATGTGACTTGTTTATATCGAGAGTTAAGTTAATAAGCTTGAAATCGAAGTGCACACTTCACGGTGTTTTCAGTAATTGTTAACACTTTTGTCTTAAATATTTCCCATAAAATTTTAATAGAATTCAATATTTTTAATTGAATATCCATGACTCATACAAATACTTGTAAAACTCGTTGACTCGTGAGACTGGTTGACTCGTGAGACTCGTTGACTCGTGAGACTCGTTGACTCGTAAGACTCGTTGACTCGTGAGACTCGTTGACTCGTGAGACTCGTTAACTGGTGAGACTCGTTGATTCGTGGGACTCGTTGACTCGTGAGACTGGTTGACTCGTAAGACTCGTTGACTCGTGAGACTCGTGAGACTCGTGAGACTCGTGAGACTCGTGAGACTCGTGAGACTCGTGAGACTCGTGAGACTCGTGAGACTCGTGAGACTCGTGAGACTCGTGAGACTCGTGAGACTCGTGAGACTCGTGAGACTCGTGAGACTCGTGAGGCTTATTGACTCGTAAAACTGGTTGACTCGTGAGACTAGTGAGACTCGTTGACTCGTGCGACTTGTTGACTCGTGAGAATGGTTGACTCGTAAAACTCGTTGACTCGTGGGACTCGCTGACTCGTAAGACTCGTTGACTCATAAGATTCGTTGACTTATAAGACTCGTTGACTCGTGGGACTCGTTGACTCGTGGAACTCGTTGACTCCTAAGACTCGTTGACTCGTTGACTAGTGAGACACGTCGTTAGAATTCAGTATATATATTTTATGATCTGGTAGTAATGCAAAACTCGTGACGTTCTCGCATTCACTCGACTGCTGATATCGAAAGTGTGTTACGGAATTGGTTATTATAGTCAATGGAAAATTAGAATTTGAGTAGAAATACCTGTGCTATCTAAATATATTTGATCTGTTTGTTGTCGGCAGGTATGTAGATAGAGGTTTATTAGTGCTCTTTCTGACGGTGCTTATTTTGTGTTCTGTATTAATAAATATGCTTTGTGTGTTCGTTGATTCAACTGCAATTTTTAAACTTAAGTATAATAATTATTAATGAAAAAAAATTGAAATTTTAATCGTCTTGCTCATGGTCACAAGCACTTTACCACTGCGCAACTAGGAGATAGATCATTGAAATCAATCAATCAGTCCATCAATCAATCAATCAAACTAACAGTCAACCAATCAATCAATCAGTCCATCAGTCCTTCAATCAATCAAACAATCAGTCAGTCAATCAGTCAGTCAGTTCAGTCAATCATCAGTCAATCAGGAGATCGTGTTATAACATCATTAATTGAAAAAATTTATCGAGAAAAAGTGTGTCTTCTCAATCATCATCATCATCTTCCCTTAACTTCCAGTTTAACTAGGGTCGGGAAAAGGGTCGATTTTCCGACCATTGTCTTCTCAATATTTTTCCAAATTCCTACAGTTCACGGAAGGTTTAAGAAGGTATTATATATTTTTCTTACGCTACAATATCCCATCCAGCATACAGTAATTTTCAGAAAATCTTCTGTAAATTGGTATAATATCATCCTAGCGCAAGTAAATTAGATATAACACTAGCCATCTTTTCTCATATCAGCATCGCAAATCTGTATCGCATTCTCAATGAATGGACTCCGTACAAGGACGGCACGTGACTGGATTATGTCATGGATCAGTTAATCATGAGAGATAGGGATAGCAAGTCCGGATCTTCTCGCATCCGCCGCTGAATGTCAAATGTGCAGGAAGATTATTGTTAGAATTCATGTGATCTCTGTGCAATCGCTTACTTGACTTACTGCACTCTAACATAAGACTTGCGTGGTTTTTAGTTTCACAAAATTTGCGGTAAGAGAAGTTGAAAACAAGGTGTTTAACATGCAACATAGACTGCTTATTATATTATTAGATTATAATATTTATCACTTACTTAATAATAATAAAAATAATAATAAAGCTTTAACGTCCGTCTCCTCATAATTGGATGATGTCAGGGACGTCATCCTTACTTATCAAATATGAATTAAAAACAGTTATTAATATTAAATAACCTAATAAATAAATATAGGCAAACAAGGTGGTCTGGAATGTTCCTCTGATTTGACAACTTTGTATGAGAACTAGCAGCTAGCAACTGTTGCTACTAGCAACTGTTACTACTAGCAACTGTTGCTACTAGTAACTGTAGCTACTAGCTACTGTTGCTACTAGCAACTGTTGCTACTAGCAACTGTTGCTACTAGCAGCTGTAGCTACTATCAACTGTTACTACTAGCAACTGTTGCTACTAGCAGCTGTAGCTACTAGCAACTGTAGCTACTAGCAACTGTTACTACTAGCAACTGTTGCTACTAGCAACTGTTACTACTAGCAACTGTTGCTACTAGCAACTGTTACTACTAGCAACTGTTGCTACTAGCAACTGTTGCTACTAGCAACTGGAGCTACTTGCGACTGTTGCCTGCTGTTATGTACAGTATTGCAGCGCAAAGCTCTGGCTAATTTGTTGTAACCGAGTTTCATTATTGTTCTCGTCAAACATAATATCATCAATTAGTAAACATAGCAACCGCTACATCAATTAGAAAGTACAGCAGCCTTAGCGTAAAGAAAGGATATCTAATAGCAGATATAGCTATTTTATCTATATAGCTATAGTTCTAAGAAAAATAGTGAACTGAAAACAAGAAAAAATCGAGTATAATGCGATACTATGAAAGAGTTGGATAACTCTGTGAGTATGCATTAACAAAGTAGTGTATTTAAAATTAGTTTTCATCATCATCATCATCATCCTCCCTTGAATCCCAGCTTAACCAGGGTCGGGATACGAATAGACTGTCTCAAATCTTCTCTGTCCTACACCGCACCACCATCCAATCCCCTATTTGAGACTTTTCCATTCGTTTGAATTTTTGTAGCAATTTCTGGAGCCTAGGCGCTCACCAACCGTATGCCCTTACCTAATGCAGCTAGCTAGTAAAGTTACTAGCTGCTAGTTCAAAATTAGTTCTAATTTAATTAAATTAGCTCAATAAGTAAACTAAGATATCACTTAGCAAAAGTGATTCATTGCATTTAATTATTGACCTAAACTATGTATACTTCTGCTACATACCTTGTAAAATTTGTTAGAGATAAACGAATAAACGATATACATGTATGAATAAAAACTATTCTTAGATCTATATTTGCAATACTGACGACGAATCAGAAATATACATCTCTGGGAAGTTCAAACTTTTGAAGCTATCTCATAGCCTCAAACTGAATGAAATTATTATCCTTAATTATTGGCAAGAGCAGTTTAAAGTTGCATGTTGGTAAGATAATAATAATAATAATAATAATAATAATAATAATAATAATAATAATAATAATAATAAAGGTTTAACGTCCGTTTCCACATACAAGGATGATGTCAGGGACGCCAACATCATCCTAGATCAACATTAGCTTTTAGTCAAACTAGTGTGAAAAAGGCTGAAATGAAGGATTTGTGAGAGAGAGAGAGAGAGTGAGAGGACAGAGAGAGAGAGAGAGAGAGAGGACAGACTGAGAGAGAGAGAGAGAGAGAGAGAGAGGACAGAGAGCTAGTGTGTAAAACAAACTGAAGGCTATGTAGATATGGATGACAGTTTATCGTTTAATCATTGAAACATTTGATATCATCCATAGATGCATCTATTCATATAAAGGTACATGTAGGTTAATCTACGCAGAGTGCAGGTGTGTGACGAGAACGTAATGCTCCTAATATCATAATGCAATTATCGATCAATTAATATCATAAATCTGTTCAATTTTTCAGACAATTATGTTATCCGCTCTCATGCGGATAACGTAACATCATCATCGCTATCGTTGTTATGTTGTTATGTTAAGCAACTTCTGTTGCGAAAAGTTTACCTGTCCTTTAGGAGTTCCTAATGCCATCATGGATAGTCATTCAGGTATCCATTTATGTAATCACGGCTGGAGCCAGTGGCGTAGTCGGTAAGATACTCGACCGCGGATGCGCGGGGTTCAAATCCTGGGCTCGCCCGACACTGATATCGCTTTTGAGTGAGGAAACTGACGTTAACACTAGCTTTACCAGTTTTTTAACCAGCTGTTCGTTTACGTACGGAAAATATTTACCTCACATACTTTCTTTTATTTACTGTCTCATTTTGGACTGGTTTGTCGGATTTTTGATTCATGCCATTCTACAAACTTAAACCTTTATGCGGTTTGAGTTAATGTTCTATGTTGTCATGAGCGACGGTTGCACGTTGACTGTGATGTTGATTTAAATTATGACTATGCTACTATTTCCGTTTACGGGAAGATATACTGATATATGGTAATACAATATAACAGAGGAAGGCAACGGATCACCACCTCAGAAGCCGTAATACTTCTAAGCTATAGGCTACATTAAGGTATGGATAGCCATTTGTAAAGGGATTAACTCGTTGCTCGTTGGTGGGCTCTTTATGGAGCTTGTAAAGCAGCATGTGAGTAGGAATATGGACCTGCCGCTTAGCAGAACACTAGAGAGAGAGAGAGAGAGAAAGCGAAAGAGAGAGAGAGAGAGAGGTAATATAATACTACGTCGTTAAATCTCAGTCGATTAGGATCTTCCAGAACCATCATATGAACAGAGCGCAGTCTGTTGTTAACATGTCACGGGCAACACAGAAGCTGTTCCAATAAAAGTGTTTATGAATGAGGGGTGGAAACGAAGTAAATAATTTTCCATAAATTACTTTTCTATACTTTTCATATTTGTTTTTAACGCGATCGTTGTGTAATAATTTTGTACTTATCTCTTTATCAAAATTGATCGAACGTTTTTGAAAGATGTAGTTAAGTGTCAGAGTACAATAGACATACATTGGACTATTTAGGATAAATATATTTAGGATAAATATAAATGGTCTGTTGCCAGTGGCGATGTCGTTAAGAAACTCGACCGCGGATCAGTATGTGCGGGGTTCAAATTCTGGGCTCTCCTGTCACTGACATCGCTTTCGTGTGAGGAAACTGAAGTCAACATTAGCTTTTTATTCCGGTAATGTTGAAGCTGTAACTCTCTGGAAAGATTAACCATGAATAAAGTAGATTTGTGTCAATATATCTATTTGTCACGGACAACACCTTCTCCTGGAATGTTTATGCTCAAAGTTACACTTCAGATTCTGAAGGCCTTTGCCCTTTTGAATAGATTTCTTTACCTGGGACGGTTGCCAAGCAATCTAACCAAACACAGTCTCCGGTGCCTATTGATCCTGTCGCCGTTATCAGAGCTTATTGTTTCATTAACCTCTAGTCTGAGTCTAAAAATGGCATTTCTACTTTCTGGTTATCTTAGATTTTCCTTCGTAAAGTGTTTGATTTGTCTGAGTTATTTTAGGAACGTTTAATTATTATCCGTAGGAACGGAAATAGCCTACGAATACCATACCATACTAAATGGTATCTCATGCCTATGATCCAATAGGCATGAGATACCATGTCCCTGATATTGCCTACGTCCCTGACATTGCTTTTTGGGTTTGAAGGGTTTAATATGAAAAAGTAAATACTTATTATAGTGAAACCATATAACAAAGGAAAACAGAAACTATCAAGAAAATATAATGATCACAAAGAAAGGAAATCTCAGAAATAATATTAATATTCTCATTCGATTTGTTTGTTTGCAACACCTCATCGTTTGATCATTGATACAGTCATTCCAAAGCTTTCTCTTATAATATCGATGCTGTGGAATCCTCTATACATTTTTTAAACCAAAATTACAGACATCAGTTGAGCTTTTTCTTTGACATGCCTATTAAAGACTTACTATGCCTATTGGAGGCTGGAGCCAATGGCGATGTCGGTAAGATATTCAACAGCAGATCAGTCTGTGCGAGGTTCAAATCCTGGGCTCACCGTCACTGACATCGCTTTCGAGTGGGGAAACTGACGTTAACATTAGCTTTACCAGCTTTTTTCTTCAAATATAATAACAAGAAGAGACAGAGAGATGGACTTGATTATGAAGATCTCTTCCAACTATACATGTATGGTTTTGAAATCTATAGATAGTTAGATACTCAACCTCTGATACTACAAATCTCGATGAGTTATGTTCGAAATATCCAGAAAATAATTGCACTGTATAAAATATGTATCACGGCTCTGCATGTCACAGATTTTGATGAAAGATTGCCATGGACAAGACGGCAAATTTCATTACGTCTAATTAGTTAATAATTACGAGTGCGTATGACGTGATATACTCACCTACCAGTAGTCGAGTGTCGGGCTGAATTATAATCTGAGACATTGAAGCTCTAGATTTCTCGACATTTTTCTATTATTATTATTATTATTATTATCATTATTATTATTTATTTATTTTTAATTTATTTATTTTTAATTTATTTATTTTTAATTTATTTATTTTTAATTTATTTATTTTTAATTTATTTATTTTTAATTTATTTATTTTTAATTTATTTATTTTTAATTTATTTATTTTTAATTTATTTATTTTTAATTTATTTATTTTTATTTATTTATTTATTTTTTAATTTATTTATTTTTAATTTATTTATTTTTAATTTATTTATTTTTAATTTATTTATTTTTAATTTATTTATTTTTAATTTATTTATTTTTAATTTATTTATTTTTAATTTATTTATTTTTAATTTATTTATTTTTAATTTATTTATTTTTAATTTATTTATTTTTAATTTATTTATTTTTAATTTATTTATTTTTAATTTATTTATTTTTAAATACCCCGAGTGTAAAAACCCCGAGGTTTGATAAAAACGATTCCAGCAAAACGTGCTGAATCGCCGCCCGGCTACTCGAGGCCATCTAGCTGCTTAAAAGAATTTTTTAATACTGATTATGATTATTATTATTATTATTATTATTATTATTATTATTATTATTATTAAGTTGGGTTAAAGAACTGCTCCACCACAACTTTTTAACACATTATTTATTCCTCCTTTTTATAGTCGCCAAAGAAGCATTCGACAAAATGGTAATAATTTTATCCTATATATCATTTATGGCCGATGAACTAAATAAGTCTGGTCTATTCCTATATAGAATGTTCATATCAGGTTCACTCAATGTAGTGAAATAAGTTCATTTCTAGTAAGTTCATAATAAACGGTTTTACACGAGTTACTCCAATCAAGGCTACATTTATCAATAGCAGTAGTCTTACTGTTTTCTGGTGATTCAGGAGAGCTTTTGTTTAAAATACAAGAGACAATGGCTTCACTTGTGATCGTTAAAGCAACTGGTAGAAGATCCGACAAATTATCAAAATCATCAGTGGTCATTAATGAACGAACAAATTTAATATTTGAATGACTGATATAAAAATGATTGATATTGGATTGTGCATTGTTTTTTCAGCTGCAAATGTATATTTAACAACACTTGGTATCTCGAGATATTCATTCATAGATCAATGCTAATCATTTTAAATCAATTATTAATAAATCTAGAGTGCGCGGAAGACTGCATTAGATCACAATTCACGTCGTCTCCTATAATGGTATAGGAGTAATTACTACTAAATCTTTTCAAGCCTGTTGAACATTGACTCTAGCTCGTCACGCTCTAGCGCGGATTTACAATTAGACAGGTTCATGTTCATAAGATTTTGATACGCTATAGATTTTATTAGTTTTTTATTAGTTTTGTTATTTTTTATTGTTAATATTTTTATTGTGTCTAGGCTACATTGCTCAAACTGCAGAAAGTTCTTTGTGATAAATGGGACTTTATCTGTCAACAAGCCCAGGAACAAGTTAAGTAAGTAGCTCAATCAATCAACCAAATTGAACCAATCGATCAATTTATTAGCCAATCAGTCAGTCAGTCAAACAATCAGTTAATCAATCAGTTAATCTCTCAATCAGTCAGTCAAAATCAATCAATCAGTTTGAAAGACATGCATATAGTCAACCAATCAATCAATTAATCTATCAATTTATAAAAGAGATAATCAATCAATTAATTCAACAAATAGACTCAACCAGTCAGTCCTTCATTCTACTAACAAATTTTAATCATTTCTTTTGTAATCAGCTCAGGACGATTTAAAAATAGTTCAACGTTATTGTCATAGGTAGTCATCATTTAAGCAACCAATTTAGCATTCAGAAAGCACTTAAGCGTTGTAGTGTCACCTAACCCTCTAAAAGTAGTTATATTTAGTACGAATTAAACCTCTCTATTCCATCATAAAACCAAAACTCCTCGTGGCGCATTGGTAGAAAGCTCGCCTCTTGAAGGAGAGGTCGCCAGTTCGAGACTGCGTAGCGACGTGTGATTTTTCTCTTCCGAGGGACGAATAAAAATCTAGTCGTGTACACTTAGTGGTGTCAGGCCGATGGATAGCCGACCTTAATGTTTCATTTCCTATCCAGTCCCCTCCGTGTCGGGTTATTCTATCATGAAACTCCTTAGAAGCCATATTATGAACAAGCTTCATTAAACTGTAGATGAGGCATAGCCTTTGTGATGGGATTAACTCATTGATCGATGGAGTGCTCTTTATGGGGGGAAAGCAGCATGTGAGTAGGAATATATACCTTGGCCCTGTCACTTGACAGAAAACTAGAGAGAGGCTTCCGAACAGGTTGAAGGCTCAACAGCTAAATCAATCTCTCACTAAATTAAACACTATATTGACAGAGAAACGGGAAACCACCTGAGAAGTCATAATTTTCCCAAACTGTAGGCTACATAAGGTACGGATAAGGCATAGACTTTGTGAAGGGATTAACTTGTTGATCTAAGGAGTGCTCTTATGGCGCGAGAAAGCAGACTTTGAGTATGAATATGTACCTGGAACCTGCCACTTGGCAGTGCAATGAAGAGAGAGAGAGAGAGAGAGAGGGAGAGAGAGAGAGAGACTGAGAGAGAAGTTAACTCCTGGAACTGGTACACAATTGAGAAAAATTGTAAAACTTGGGAGCCAATTAACCAAACTATTCCAAGTTTCCTTAAAGCCAACAAAAACCGCCGTGTCCTATTTAGCAGTCTTTCAATATTTATTCTGTTCTCATCCCGGACATTTTCGACCTAAACTTCTTGCAGTGTTCCTGATTTATGACTGATGAGCGATCTAAGCTTAGTTCAGAAAGTAAATATCATCAGGAAGAGCAAGTGGAGCAATGGAAGACAATTTTGACAATCGACTTTTGTAATAGTGTTTCACAATTTTTCATAAATTCTAATACGGAATGTTTTTTAAAACACATACAAAATATTATGTGAAAAATAACCGCAGTATGAATAATGCTTTTTAATTTTTTTAAGGCCCTGGACGTTTAATTATTCAATTCCGTGTTAAATTAGATACAAAGAACATTAGTATATGTGCGCCAGTGTTTTTATTTCAGTTTTGAGAATTTCGTAACCTTTACTCAAACTTTTTTGGCAATATCAGAAAAAAAAAAAAAAAAAGGCAGATTATTGTAGTTAAATGACAGAGTTTGGATTTAAAATTAGTTCTACAGTTTTCTTCGTTCTATTTGCATAAAAATGTAATATATAATATACATAAAATATAAAATACAAATTACAAATACAAAGTTAAAATACAAAGTATCAAATGCAGAGTAACATTAATACAACGCCTATAACGTGCGATACAATTCTTAATCTTGTTTAAATGAATCATTTATAAAACTGATGACAAAATTAACAAACTAAGTTAATTTGTCTAATTGTAGTATTTATTTAATCTAAAGGATTCTAAACATTAAAGCATTATAATTAACAAAACAGCTTGTTGACCCCAACCATTCATTATCAATTAGCCAAATATCTTTTTTCAGTAGGTATGTACCCTTTTTCACTCAAAGCATATTGAAAGTTTTCAATCATAATGTGATTTAAAAGCATAATGTCATTCAAATGCATAGTGACATTTAAAAAATAGTGACATTTTTACGCCTATTGGCTCACCGCTTATCTACACATACAAACATTTCCAAGCATACTGACATTTTCAATCAACGACAATCTCAACAAGAAAAGTGACTATTTCTGAGCGTAATGACATTTTTAAGCAGTTATATTTTAGTGACATTTTAAGCATATTGACACTTTCTAAGCATATAGTGACATTTTCTTCCCCAACAAATTTCTTACTCCAACAGCGACCATTGGCTTTGTATGCCACAGCGCATTAATCTTCTCTGATAACATCTCCGGCAAATCTGAATTCATCCTGAGCATTAAGAGTAGTAGATCTATGTACGAAACGCTTACTTACTCTAGTGATAAGATCTTCTATGAGTTATGGCAAATATAAATATATATAAATATATATATAGCATATATAAATTAGTCGATTCTTGCGATGACTTGACGTTTCGCTAGGCAAATGTTCTCAAGTATTCTGAATTCATCATGGTAATATGAATAGGTTTTGTGTGATGATCGAAATGTAACGAGTGGTTGTTCGTTAGTGACTTTGGTTAATGAACCACATCCAGAGTTTCGAGTCTTGTGCGGATGTGCTCTGCTCCTTCTCAAGACCAACCGGTCGCTTATCTTCGCAACCAGCTCAACCAGTAAAAACCGGGCAGTTTCACCGGCTCAACCCCCTCAAATCAGTACAAACTGGTAACAGCCTCTCAGGCCCAGCACGCTATAACCAGCACAAATCGGTTAGCTTCACCGGCCCAGCACCATCCAACCAGTATAAGCCGGTTTTGCTTCAT
>CAJHZI010000301.1:277500-312500 GCA_905160935.1 Enchytraeus crypticus | reverse complement strand
AATAGATTTTAGTTACGCTTTATGTAGTTGAGTTTTAGTCTGAAATGTTGACTTCAGAGCAAAAAAGAAAAAAATAAAAAGTTAACACGCCCTATAGTGAAATGATCAACTATGTTTATATCTAATCACTTTTTAATACCACATATTAAATCCGTTAGGCAATTTAAATCATTTTCCGTATAACCTGTCTAGTGAATGTCCGAAATTTTACTCTCAGATCAGCATGGCTGGGATTCGAACCCACGAGAGTTCAGTTCACCTCAGGATATGTAATTAATTGGCTTTTGTAAATCTGTAAACTTCACGACGTTACCCCTAATGCTATTGAGACATTCAAATGTATTTCAGAGTGGACGCACTGACTGAGAGGCGGGTGAAGAAATGGTCGTTTGGGATGGAGGAAGTTCTCAGAGACCCAGCAGGGTTTCTTGAATTTGAGAAATTTCTGGCATCAGAATTTAGTTCGGAAAACATAAAGTTCTGGCTGTCCGTTCAGAAACTAAAAACTCTACCACTGTCTAAAGTAGAGAATCAAGCGCAGCATATTTATCAGTTAGTAGACTTTATCAGTTATGTTATCAGTTATGTAGACTTTATCAGTTATGTTATCAGTAAGTAGATTTTATCAGTTATGTTATCAGTTAGTAGACTTTATCAATTATGTTATCAGTAAGTAGGATTAATCAGTTATGTTATCAGTTTTGTTTTCTCTTAGTAATTTTTATAAATTATTAGTTTTATTCAATCATTTTGTTCAACCATTTAATGACATTTAATTAACATTTAGGTAATAAAAACATCTTATTCTGGAATAGATAAATAATGATTTAAGAAAAATTTAATAAGAATCATTTACGGTTTTAAGACGTACAAATGAGGACGTTCCTTTGCTTCAGTTGCTGTTTTTGTAACATTTCCTTATTTCCTTCTTTCCGTAATTGTTAGTAATCTTTTCCTATTTAAACTCTACACTATAGTTTTGTAGTATATTGAGTCAGCGCTGACTAAGAATAAACTATCGACATCTTTGGATTTGGTTCCAACGTGTTAGCATCGGGTCTTCCAAGGAGTTCACCCATCCAAGTAGCAGTATAGCTCGATGTTGCGTAACTTCGTTTATTGAAGCGCATAGTAAACTATGCGCTTCAATAAACGACTTGCGCTATACCCCACTTCATCATTTAATCAAATTTTGTAATTAAGATTAATTGAAATAATTTAAATATATCTATCTATTACAAGGCTTACACAAACGAGGACCAGAAACGGTATTAAACTTGCTAGGCAAAATTGTATTAGCAAGCCACTCCAACTAAAACAGTATGAACCATAGATACATGTAATTTTTTATTTTATTTTATTTTTAAAAATTAATTTGAATTATTTTTTTTAAATTTAATTTTCTATACTAGTACACCTTTATGTTTAATAATAATAAAGATTTAATATCCATTTACATTGCTTGTTCATCTTGCAGTTCGTTTCTGCTAATTGATTGATTCCTTATTCTATTGATTTCTACCTAATGTATCTTTATGATTAAATTTTAAGATATTATATAATATTAAAAATTCATTGATTCCTTATTCTATTGATTTCTACTTAATGTATCTTTAGGATTTAATATTTAATGTATTATTTAATATTAAAAAATAATTCGTCTATTAACTTCTACATAATATACTTGTATCTTTTCAGTCAATTTCTGGAGCAGGGAGCTGAGTGTGAGATCAACATAGATAGCAAGACAATGATAGAAACAGTGAAACAACTAAACAAACCACACAGGTTAGTGCGATGTTGTACAGTACGTAATAAAGCAATAAGATTTTATGCTTTGTAAGGCAATAAAACTCATTGCATAAATATTGATATACCTCAAATACACTACTGCACTATGCCGCGTATAAAAAGATCAGACATTTATGGCTGTTGGACTATTTTTTTTTTTTTTTTGTTATCCATTTTGGATAGTCTCTCTGAAGTAGATGTAAAGGAAATCTACGATTGCACATGAGTGAAAGCAATGATAGATTGACCCTATAATATACTGGCTGGAGCCAGTGGCGATGCCGGTAAGATCATCCGACAACGATTATTCGACCGCGGATCAGTATATGCGGGGTTCAAATCCTGGGCTCGCCCTTCACTGACATCGCCTTCGAGTGAGGAAACTGACTCTAATATTAGCTTTTCCAGCTTAGCTTTTCTAAACAAAAATAAAATATTAAAATACGTAAACTTGCGATCTGTTGAGTTAGAAAAACTCGCTGTTCCTAAATATCAAAGAGTTTCTTATGGTGACAAGTCTTTTCGTATAGCAGATCCAAAAAATGGATTGTAGTATAAAGATAAAGTGTTGAATCAAGTAAAGGATTAACAGTTTGATAATATCTGCTTAGTGTGCATTGCAATCACGGTTAGAATGAAAATCCGTTTTACAAATCTGTAGAAAATTCCTTGAAATATATGAAAAATTTCATAACGTGTAACTGAAGAATTTTGACAACCTGTATCAGTCACTGAAGAATCTCAAGCAATATGTCTTTCTCGAGGAAAATCTAGAAACTTTTACTTTATTTAATTTTATAATAACAATTTTAAACGATGCAAAATATTTTAACTGATGCTAAATGAATTAACGCACCAATAGGAACAATAGGATATGAGGAGAGGCTAAGGGCAGTTCAACTGACAACTCTAGAAAGCATGAGAATTAGATGTGATCTTATAGAGGTTTATAAAATAATGCATGGGCTTACCGAATTAAGAGGAACAGATTTTTTCAAATTCTCCAATAATGGTTAAAGAGGTCATAGCTATAAATTGTTTGAGCCTACTTAAGAAAGTTTTCTTTTTCTCAAATGGTGATTGATGGGTGGAACTCTTTGAGTGAGGAGGTTGTGAATGCGGTGTAGGTGAATAGTTTTAAAAATAAGCTGGATGTTGTAGTTATGTACATGTATGATTGGGGATTATAAGCCCTTGGCTTTCTTCCATTGTTCCGGCTACCTAGGTTTGACTAATGATTGAATGAATAACGAAAGATGGTAGCAATTCTGGTAAATTCTGGTAAATATTTGTTTCAATGTTTCATAACTTAGTGGCTTACAGCTGTGTACCTGCAATATTTGCGATCACAGAGAACCACAATATTAAAATAAAAACACTGTATTCACTGATTTCTTTTACAAAGCAAGTAAAGCTTTTTTTTGTTTCAACACATGAAATTGTTTATTCAAGTTCTATAAGTAACTCGTAAAGTCACAAGATAAGGGTGTAATAGTATAGTAGATTATACTATAACATTGTGAATAACTAAATGTTTTAGTCGTTAAGGCAAATCAGTAAAATAAAAAGAATGGAAGAAAAAGAAGTGGCAGACCGACATTAGGAATGTTAGATGATTCAATGACTAATTCTAATAAACCTCGATTCTATAAACCTGATTCTAATTCTATTTAAAACCATATTCTAAATTCAATATTAAAATACTGCTTACTTTATGTTATACTGCTCTAATAGGCTTCTGCTAATTATGTTCGTTTCTATTTGTGTTTGTCAGTGATTTGGTGTTGATGCTGAAATATACACATATCTCTCTCTCTCTCTCTCTCTCTCTGTCTCTCTCTCTCTGCTAATATTTGTACCGATAGATCTAATTGAATGAATGCTGACACTGTAAAATGGTTATTAAAAGGGTTATTTATCAAAAGGTTATTTTGGCTTAAAGCAACAAAGCACAGAGCTTATTTTATTTATTTTCTACTTCGCAGGCTCATGTTCGACGCCGCGCAGAATCATATTTATCTGTTGATGAAGAAAGACTCGTATCCGAGGTTTATCAAGTCTGATAATTACAAGAACCTTCTGGCCACAGCTTTCGTTCCGTCGTCGAAGAAAAAGTAAGTGGTAATTTCTAATACATTTTTATCTGAAATTGTGCGGAGAATAATATTTTTTAATCGTTTGGTTGTTCACCGGAAGACCTTTTTTGAGATCAGTTTTTATCTCTGAAGAAATGTAATTTTCTATATTCGTACATATACGTGTGAAATATTTCATTTTTCACATAAACTTTTAAAGCTTAACTGAATTTTTGATTATTTAATCCTAACCAAAATACCATCAGAAGCGTGTTTAAGAATTTCACTTAGACAATACATTCAAGCAACTATAGGTATTTAAATATTTGCATTTGCACCTCTAGCTATATATGTTATACATTTGTATTTGCACATCTAAGCATTATATGCATTTGTATTTGCATAAAGATGATCGTACGACACCAACATCATCGTTTACACCATTATCTTCAGTGGAAACCCAGTTTAACTAGGGTCAGGATACTAATAAATCTTCTCTAATCCTCTTTGTCCCACTCCATATTATCAGTCAATCCCTATTTTTCGTGTCCTTCTTAATCATCGCACGTCAGTTGTGGTATGCGTACAACAGAAAAAAGATTATAAATTTTATTTGAATTATCGTTAGTTAACAGTGTTAAAATTACTTAATGTTTACCTCTAGGTTCTTTGCGTTCTCCAACAAGAAGCGCAGTCCCCACCCGAGCCCAGGTAAGACGAAGAGAAGGGGCAGCGCCAGTGGGGAAGTGGCAGCAGAGCTCAGTCACAACCATGAGGATCATCTGAGCACCACCACCCTCTCTCAGCACTCCTACAGCACAGGCAATCTCAAGGATATCGATTCCGACAAGTCATCAGAGATGTCTGCCTATGGGTATGATCAATGTGATATCAGCTGGGTGCTTGGTGGTTTAGGACTTGATATCAGCTGGATGCTTGGTGGTTTAGGACTTGATATCATCTCGGTGCTTGGATGTTTTGGTTAAGTGGTGTACCCACAACGAAAACAAAGACGCAAGTTGCGTCGTTGACAAAACAGGGGAAGTGGAAAAAGGTACGGAATTTAAGAAAGGTGCAGTGGCAAAAATTGCGCATCGTGAGTTAGGCGAGGGGGAATACACCTGTATGCGCTGTTGCTATTGGGGGAATGGACGTCCCTCTTGAGGTTGTATGGGGTCTTCGGGTGGAGAGTGGGTGCGTTGGTATTTGACTGGGTGGCGGGGGTTGTTAGAGTGGGAGGCTGGTGTTTTGGTGACCGGGGGGTGTGATTTAATGTTTGGGTGTGGAGGGGGTATGTGAGAGTTTGGGTATGTGGATGCAAATAAATATTCATCATTGACTTATAGATGGACTCAGATATTCTGCATATCTCAATGAAAAATTCAAAAAAATAATAATAATAGTAATCTAATACTCTAAATTCAAGAAGATGTCGATGTCGACTCTGCTTTTTTAAATTACACATTTAATCTGGAAGCTCAATAGAATACCTGCATTACTGATTGATACTGGCAGTCCTTTAGATGTCTTTATAATTTAGCGGCGTCAACGTTACTGTATCTATCTGTTTATCTTGTAGACGTAAAAGCATGAGAAATAGTCACGCCCTTAAATGTACATGTATTTACTGCTTCGATATATACTTCACATACATGTATTCCAATGTATTAAGAAATAGGAAGAAGAGTTGGATGACACATTCTAAGGGGGGGAAGGTCTATTAGAAGAGGTCATAGAAGGTAGAATGGAAGGGAAAAGAGGCAGAGGCAGACCGAGATTAGATATGTTAGATGATTTAAAGACCCGCTAATATGTGGAATTGAAGAGGAAAGCGGAATACAGAGAAGAGTGGAGTCGTTATATACCATGGACCTGCCAGTAGGCAGTGCACTAAGAGAGAGAGAGAGAGACATGCATTCCAATTTATAGCTAATTTGAATTGTGCCGGGTTCTTGGTTGCAAGGTGTTTGACAGCGGTTCAGTGGGTGCTGGGAACAAATCTCACCTTGCCGCCGACATGTTATCGATAAACCTACTGATGTTGAACGTGGTTTTAGATTTCTATAATTAGAGGAATTCCTTGTTATAAACTTTATATCTTGCATGAATATTTTTCATTCGTTTTTAGTATGATAAACTTTCTGTTTAAAATACTTGGAATCTTAAACTGAGTTGTAAATCATCAGCGTCGTTTAATACAGTATAGACTCAAGTATGGCAAATGACCTGCGTAAACAGAGATCGCATTAAAATATATAGTCGAAAAAGCATGCACTCGGTATAGAAACATTTGTTTGATAAATTAAATGCTAATGTTTACAGGAGTACAGGCAATGTTCAAGGCGAGACTCACACCAAGAGCAAGTAAGTCAAAACTTTACATATCGATCATTTTAACTTCAAGACTTGAATTAACATGTGTTAAGAATTATAATATCATTTTTGGCTATCTAGCACTCTGCCTCAGTCCTTGCTTTTTCCCATTATCATAAGTATATTTGATACCAATTCCCTTCATTTAAACACAACGCCATAGTAAAGCCATAATAACACCATCTTTAGCAGTAGAGAGAATTGTTCTTGAAATAAAGATGACGGAAGGAAAATTAGCAGAGAAATAGTGAAGAATAATAATAACAATAATAACAACAATTACAGTGTTACAGTCATCAATGACACCAATGAGCACTATTGAGACATCAAGCCGTCTAGCACAAAAGAGGTCCAAAAACGGTGCAAATTTCAAAAAATCTGTCCAAAGATTGGTGGAAATCGAGACTTGAAATCCAGACGATTTGGTAGCGCAGTCGTATGCGGATATGAATGTATGCAGAAAATAGAAATATAAGTAATATTTACATGTCATGTGACTTTTAATAGGCAGTACACTGAGGGACTGACAGACAGACAGACAGAAAGATAGATAGACTGACAGACTGACAGAAAGACAATACCACTATTACATTTAAATTCAGATCATGGTAAAGAAAATTCTCCAGAACTCTTTTTATTAACTGGTTATATCAACTAGGATAGGTAAGTCGTTCGTCCTGTTTTTGCGCTAACTATAATTGAAGTCAACTTGGCGAAGTTTTCTCGAGAAAACTTCAAAATCTAATTCAGTAGATATACATGTGTTTGCATAATACACATGTAGAGGTACACGTATACATACAAGTGCATTATATTTTAGAATGAACAATTAGGAAAAATCATGCAGCATTATTATTATAATGTAACAATACTGCTAATTGTTTATCAGCGTCAATTTTTCTGGATCAATCCTTGATCTTGTAGTCATCTTACGATATAATAACATGAAAAATAACAAAAACTGTAAAGCCGATGTTAACCTTAACTTCATCTCTCGAAAGCGCTATCAGTGACGTGCGAGCCCAGGATTTGAACAACACGTAGTGATCCGTAATCGGATAACTTACCGACATCGCCACTGATTCACTGATTGTCTTGAGCCAGTGGCGATGTCGGTAAGATATTCGACTACGGATCAGTATGTGCGGGGTTCAAATCCTGGGCTCGCTCATCACTGACATCGCCTTCGAGTGAGGAAACTGACGTTAACGTTATAGCTTTACCAGCTTTTTTACTCCAGTTATCACATTCTCCACACTCAAAAATAGGCTTAAGAGTTTTAGATTTTATAAAACAGTTTATTGCATGTTTCAGACTCTCACCCTCAGCGTTGAAGAAGAAGCTCAAGGACCTCATCCATTCGCAGATCAGCCCAACACAAAGTGTCCACAATCTGGAAGTGCCTGCCTCACATCAACCCAACAATGGAGCCCCAGGCACTGCGCCAAATTCTTCCGGTTCCCAATCCAAGGGGGGCAGCTCGCCCAATGGACTCAGCGCTGTTTCTGGGGGGAGCGGGCTGGTGCTGTCTGTGCCCTCGCCTACCAGTGGGGGAACCAGGGGTGTGGGGAACGTGGTGGCCCCCTGGGAGGATGAAATGTGAGGAGAAGTGCTTGTGGAGATTTAGTATTGGACAGATTTAGTATTGGACAGATTTAGTATGTAATACAGTGAGAATTCTGCGACTTGTTTTACGCTGTTTGACCGTCAGGGACAGAAATAAGTGTAATCAGTATAATGAATTATTTAATCAAAACGTTGCTACAATTAGAGCATCAACATCATCATCATCATCATCGTACTCATCTTTCCTCGAATCTTAGTTTAACTAGGGTCGGGATTAGACAATTTTGTAGCAATTTATGAAGCTAGGCGCTCACCAACCGAACGTTCTTTCAGAGGTCGGTTTGGATCTTAGTGCTTTGTCGCATTTTACGATACGTGCAGTCACAGATTGTATAAATTAGATCACATTCGCGTTATGATAAGATGACTCTTAATGACTCTTGATGACTCTTGATGACGACGTTGACACTTTCTCTGTGTCAACAGATCTGAAGATAACTGGGGAAATCCAGGATGTGGGGAAATTGAATTTCATTGGGTTGAAATCCGCATCCGCAATATGCACTCAAGCTGGAAATTAATATAATAGAGTTAATAATTTACATCGCATATTTCTTGTTGATTTACTTCTTTATTGCGTACAAAATTTATTTAGGGCACAATAGAATAACCTTCCATCAAAGCTGCGCTCGATGCCAGATCTTCCCAGCACCAGTTTATAACCTGGTGGGGCTGAACCTTATATTTCATCCGCTCAGCCAGTTGTCGCTTCTCTAGCTAATTCCGTGACGACATACCACAAATCCAAGTCACGTTATTTTCCCGATGGACTCCATCATCAGGTGTGAAGGAAGCATATGAAGCTGCAGATGGAGAAGCTCGCCAGACTGCGAACCAGTTGACGATGACGAAGAATTTTCCAGGTTCGAGCGAATTGTCGAAAACTATGAGTTCCATCATGTCAGAGCGAGGCAGCCGAGTAGCTAGAGGAACAGGGATGTGTGAGGTATAGGGCAGAGTTATTATCGACTGCTCCAGAATGGGATTGTGAAGAGCATCCGAGACGGCAGAGAGCTGATAGAGTTGAAGCAGTGATTAGAGCGAGCTACGATCAATGCTACGACAAGGGTAACGAAGTCTACAGTCATAGTTTCTAATAATACATAAAACATCTTGCTGCGCTTAACTCAAGCAAAGTTCAGGTAGAAGTTCAATAAATCTATCCTCCTCGATCTGCTCATACCCCAATGTCACTAATTCCTCCTATCAAATATCCCCATGCTTTCTTTCGCGACATAGAGCTCCAGACAGCAGTATGATCGATCAGTCCCAATGATCGTCATGCAGTTGAGGCTTTACTCGCCAAATGTCCAATCTCCTAATCTGTGAATCTAGATCGCGACCATGCAGCGGTATCCTACAAATTGGCCGATGCATTACGTCTTGCGAGATATGTCGAGGGCGAGACTAGAAGCATCTTAAAGTTCTCAATGACACGTTATCGACACTGTTTACTCTTTTTCTTTATTATAGAGATGATTATATTTTTATTCAATGATGAAAAGTATCATTGGAAATTGATTTCTGAGCTAATTGAGCGCAAAATATCTTGAGAAACTACAATAACTCTCAAATATCTATCACAGTAGTCTTTATTCTGCACAGATAGGTAAAAGCTCCAAGAACTATGAAGAAGTACAGGTAGAGATCAACTACTTATATGACCAACTCCTATATAATAATTTCCTAACGCGCAAAATAAATTTGGCGAAACTGCTTCACAACTACTGTCTATATACGGGTTCATGCATAGATTGTTGGTGCTTTGTGTGGAACTCTACGGTACCCAGTCTCTTTCTTAGGCCTACATATACCATACACGCAGTTATCAACAGAGCAAGGCGTATGATTCAACATCGTTTTCAAGCAGCGAATTGAGCAAGAACATCGGTAATGATAGAGCCAGAAAACTATCACACCTCCAAAGGCAAAAGCGACAATGGCGACTACTGTCAGAGATATTCCCAGATTGCTGAAAAATGCATTTGATGTCGATGAATCTGAGGGTTTAACAGCAACCTTTGCGAGCGTTTTGATTTCAGGCTGGTTTTCTGAATGATCCAAGCAATAGTAATTTCCACCATGTTCTATTTGCAGAATTGTTACGTTGATGCAGCATTTACCATCTTTAATGAACACAATTATTCTGTCTTCAGGGTCAATCCGATGGAGTTTTTCTGAACACTGCGGTTCATCAATCACAGCAGACGGAGCAATATTGCGATCGGTAAGATTTTTTCGATAAAACCATGTAACCAGCGTTAAATTTTTGGCATAACAACATGATTCAAAGCTTTCGCCGACTCTCTTAGAGAATGAAGTCCTGCTAAGCTCCCGGATGTCTTCAGCACTGGCACCAAACAGAGGAACTTGAAGAAGAAATAGGCCTATAGTTGTTAGAACTACTGCTAAGGACATATTTTTATTTTTCCAAAACTTTCTCGCCATCATTGACTGCTGCAAAACATGAACAAAAACAAACTTCATAATTAGAGGTAAATTTTGTCGGAAATTAGAGAATTAACCAAAATTACTCTTTAGAGTTCACTAGTGCTGCCAAGAAAACAAAGATAAACTGTCAAAATAAAGTACAGCTTATATGCAGGCTTCACAATAAGGTGTAAAATGAATTTGCACGTATTGCCAGTAAATATAAGAAAGCAGGATTACCACAAGGCTATTATTTTGAATAGTTCTATATGATCAATTAATATCCATTAAGACTCATTAACAAGTATTGACAAAAGTTAGCATATCACATAGCAAGGTCTATCATACTCAAACAGAGATTTTCAGTTGATTTAAGTGCGATTCTTCGCCACCCGGGGAGGTAGAAGTGCCCTCAGATTCCCCTCCCTTCTCACTCTTCTCCTACCCCGATATCACAGAAAATTGCTCCCTGAAAAGATATCAGAAATTATACATGTTCATTAAGAACGTTTGATAAACATAATTATTCGTTTATTTGAAATATATTTTCGAAATGTTTCAATATTTTATATTTAATTTGGTATCTAGAATTAAACAAATTTAAATTATATTATATTTTAATTGCAAATAATAATAATCTTCGATATCAATAGCATCAATTTCGGCAGTCACAACAATCATATGGTCTCAACAATATGATTAGTCTCAACAATCATATGGTCTCAACAATATGATTAGTCTCAACAATATGATTAGTCTCAACAATATGATTAGTCTCAACAATATGATTGGTCTCAACAATATGATTAGTCTCAACAATATAACTGGTCTCAACAATATGATTGGTCTCAACAATATGATTGGTCTCAACAATATGATTAGTCTCAACAATATGATTAGTCTCAACAATATGATTAGTCTCAACAATATGATTGGTCTCAACAATATGATTAGTCTCAACAATATGATTGGTCTCAACAATATGATTAGTCTCAACAATATGATTGGTCTTCGATAATTTCTTTAGAAAATGGATAATATATATATATATATATATATATATATATATATATATATATATATATATATATAAATGGGTAATAAATATATACATATACGTCCCTGACATCATCCCTGGATGAGGAAACGGACGTTAAACCTTTATTAATATTAATATTATAATTATTATATATATAAGTATATATATATATATATATATATATATATATATATATATATGTATGTATTGCAAGTGGCAGGTCCAAGATACATACTTATACTCAGACTATGTGGTTAGAGTACGTCTACAGTTGAACTAAAAGTACTACTTGCCTGTGTCTCTGAACAAGAACATATTTTGTCCTTAATTAGATAAAACCGTGCAAAACCTTTCGAAACCTTGGCTTCATATTGATACCCTGTAATTCATATGCTTAGGCCTAAAGCCCGGAGTAAATTTTTTCTTTAGTCTACGTAGGGCCTATAGCAATATCGTATAGATGAAAAATACGAATTTGTAGCCGTAGCGACAAATACGAGTAGACATAGTGACACACATACGGGTGTCACCTAGATACAAAAATTGAAATACCACAGTTTATGTTTTTGTAGAATTTTATAGCATCAGAAAACCATTGAAAACCGCAGATGAAAAATAGCACAGTCGTTAAATAAGAGCGACGGGAAAATACACGTGCGGCTTGATGAACGTTGTGGAAATCCCCATTGTTCGCCATCCGTTAATGCTACTTGTTGGCGATATTTCACCAGCTAGCTTTATTTCTAATTCCTGATGTTCTAAAGCAAAGCTGATGCTCTAAAGCAAAATTTGTTCAAACAGTAGAAGTGACTAAAACTACAAAGATGCGAAACCAAGGCTGTATTCACAGTTAACTTAAAACCAAGGCTGGATTCACAGTTAACTTAAAACCAAGGCTGGATCCACAGTTAACTTACCACATTGACACTTTTCAATCATCTGTGTGGCAGAGATAAAAAAGACTTTTAAAAATACACTTGAATTTCATTGGGTTGAAATCCGCATCCGCAATATGCACTCAAGCTGGAAATTAATATAATAGAGTTAATAATTTACATCGCATATTTCTTGTTGATTTACTTCTTTATTGCGTACAAAATTTATTTAGGGCACAATAAAATGGCCTGAAGATCCTGTGTAGTTCCAATAGGTGCGTATTAAATTAGGAAGCCAACAAGCCTGACGTAAAGATGAATACGATCTATTCAATGTGTTTCCACGTGATATATCGGAACAAATAGTGATTTTGAAAAAATAAAATTACTGATTTATGTAATTGAACATAAGTTAAGTATGGCAGTAGTTGTTTTCTGTCGAACTAGTAGCAAATAGAATATGAATATTTCTCTCTCGCTCTCTCTCTCTCTCTCTCTCGCTGTATTACTGCACTGCCAACTGGCAGGTCCATAGTATATAACGCCTCCACTCTTCTCTATCTTCAGATTTCTTCTTCGTATAACTTTAAATAATATATCATAAATAAATATACCATAAATAATATAGCATAAATAATTATACTATAAATAATATATCATAAATAAATATACTACAAATAATATAGCAATACTCTTTCTTGATAGTATATGCCATATAACAACAAACATGGTATACATGTATTTATACTTAATGTTCTGGTAGCTGAAACCTAAACAGTACGCTATGCGCGTCTTATTACAAATCATTTTGCAAAGCTTTGGCAACAAAACTAATGTAAACCTCTAGTTGCGGTGAAGTTCTGTTTTCATCTAAAAAAGTTAGAGCTGCTACAACTGCTTTGCTCAAACTAAAACGTCGACTTGCGGTTCTGTAAACTAATTTACTAGCTGAAAATAGTTGTAACTATTTTTAATTTATTTCTATTTAATAAGAACACGAAAGAGCGTCATAAAACGGTGTGCAATTCACAAAATGCACAGGCAATCAACTATACACACAAAAAGTAAACAAAAACTAAATGTGAACTAAGATGAACTTAAGTGAAAAATGTAAGAATTGAGGTAAAGATAAGTAATGATAATAGGCATACGTATGCAATCATATACTTAAAGCTAAAAACGAAATCGGAAAAGTAAAATAAAAATAATAAAGCAGCAATAAAATTCATTAAGCAAACAAGTCTAAGTCCAGTAAATTTAGTGATTATTTATTAAGTTCTGGTGAAGTTTAGCTTTAAAATAGTTAAAGGTCAGAGAGAAGCGTACACCAGATGGTAGGGATAGCCAATAGCTTGGACATTGGACAGCAATACAGTTATTGTGAATGGAAGTTCTGAAGTCTGGCGTAACAAAAATCGATAGGTGTCTAAATTTATAAACTGGGTATAGAGCGTTGTTCAATAGCATCAAATGATTACAACGTAAAGGCAGCTCATTTTTAATAAATTTATGCAAAAATACGCAACAGCAACATTTATCAGTATCAATTAAATTTAAGGTTTTAAGATCTTCAAATATATTTTTCGTATGGCTAAGAAACTCTGCATGCTGAATAATTCGAATTGCAATTCATTTAGCAATGTTTTAGAAGCATCACCCAAACATTGTTGCCGCAATATAAGTGTAGTTAAATTTTTTTAACCAAAAAGTAGTTAAACTATTATTTAAAGTTAATGGAAAATGTAGTTATGCTCTTGCTCTAAGTAAAAAAGTACTTACACTAAACTACATGTAGTTACTCGTAACTGTTTAGCTTTTGCCAATCACTGCCTGATATTAATGAAATGAATATACTTATGTATACTACGATTTCTTTAAAATACCATAAAATATTTCAACTGACTACTTTACAAATTTATATCCACTACAAATATTTCCCTTTGGAAATGCATTTAACTCTCTAATCCTCTCCAAGATCTGCAAGACGTATGAACGGTCAACATCGTTAGTCATGCTAAAGACCATATACTTCTTACAATACTTTACCTATTCGTTCGCTACACAAACTTTGTTCTGGCAAATTTATCCACAAATGTCTCTACCATACAGCCTCAGCATCTAATGTTTTTGTTAAAGATGTTCGATCTCAATTATTCCAATTAGGCCTACCCTACTAGATTAAGTAGATCTAGTTATTTATATAAAAATCAGACATATCCTTTTTAAATTCTTATGTTAATACTGCTTGTACTAATTGGAAAGAAATTCCACATCCAATTCGAAAATGTAAGTAATCTGTCATCATTCATTACTAAATGTAAAATCCATTTAAGAAATAGTTGGCAAGAATATTTTTATACACTAGGCCTACTTGTGCCGTTCGTTCAATCTATTAAATTCAAATTAGTTAAATGGCAACTGTTTACTTTAATTGACTTTATTATTGACTTTATTATTTTATTATATGACTCTGTTCGTCTGAGAACTCTGAATAAGTAGGTGTTCAACTAGATAAAACGCTTATCTTTCTATTTGAAGGCCTATTGTTTCTGTCTCTGCTTAATTTGTTTGACTGATGCTATTTTTATTTTTCAAATTATCTTTTAAATTATTTTGTTTTCTATCCAATTTGACAATTGCCGTGTGCTTGTTTTCATTTTCTATTTTATATGCTGCGTTTTGACTTAATAAACATATTCTCTCTCTCTCTCGCTCTCTCCCTCTCTCTCTCTCTCTCTCTCTCTCTCTCAAAATGTAAACAAAAGACCAGTTCTCAATTTGCTGAGTCAGAGAGAGAGAACTATGTTTATTGAAGTACATATACAAGTATACATACAATCACAAGGTCATCAAAGAGGGCATATATACCCTATCTAGTTGACAGCCAGCAAACACGCAAAAAAACAGTCAAACATACATGTACATTTAAAATTAGCAAAAGTTACTAGCGAAAAAGCAGTAACGACTAACCGGCGTGCAAGTTCGAAAAACTGTTGTACAACAATTGATGGCATAAAAATGAAATCACAATTATTGAAGCAAGCAACCTAAGTAAAGACAGAAATAGCACGATAATTGTCAACATTAAGATATATTTATCATTACAAAATACTAATTAAATGGCTTTTGCATCTCTTGTTGAATAAATTCAAAGATTTACTATTACGAATTTCTAAGGGAACATTATTCCAAATCATCACACAATTAAAAATATAAGATTTGAAGAAAAGCTTGCTATTATTAGAAAATATATAATTAGTGCTTGACAGTCTAGTATTGTAATAACGATTTTGATGGAGAGAATTAATGATGTCACGAATTGCCGTAGACATAATACCGTCAAAATTAATACACTTATAAATTAATTTACTTATAGAGAGTATATAGAGTTGAGATACAGGTAAAGTATTGAAATTAGCATATAATTCTTTGACATTACAAAACCTGGATTTATTTTGTAGAGTTCGTAAAATTCTATTACAGGAATAGTGCAGAGGCTGTAATAACTTAGAGGTTGTTTTTCCATAAATTTCTATACCATATTGAATGCGCGAATAAACAAGAGAAAAATACAGATTTTTACGGCATCCCTGAGGTATGTAGTCCCTTCGTCTGTAAAACATACCATTTAAGCTATTAACCTTGCTTATTAAAGCATCGATATGATTGTTAAAAGTAAGGTTCTCATCAATTAGAATGCCCAGAAATTTAGTGATTGAAACTTTACCAATTGAACAATTATTTAATTTAACACACATATCATTTGCCGTAATGTTTGCACTATCGTCATCTGTAGGAAAAAATAATATATATGCCGACTTGGAACAATTAATTGTTAAACGATTGCAGATAAACCAACGACTAACTTGTGAGCAAGCTTGGTTAGCTGCCTGGTACAGTTCTTCAAGGTTGCTACCGTGCACAAAAAGATTGGAATCATCAGCAAAAAGTTTTAATGTGGCATTGGTGCAGGCAAATTGTAAGTCATTAACGTAAATTAAAAACAACAATGGTCCTAATATTGAGCCCTGGGGCACGCCCATTCTGATATATTTTATATCAGATGGTATATCTCCTATTACAGTATATTGCTGTCTGTCGGACAATATGATTTTAACCAATTATAAGCTATACCACGAATACCATAATTAGATAATTTGAAGAGCAAGATACCATGGTCGACTGTATCAAAAGCTTTACATAAATCTAAAAACATGCCCATAGTTTTACTTTTCTCGGCATTTTTATTTGTCAGTAAATTGATACAGCTGAAAAGTGCATCAATTGTGGAATGGCCTTCTCTAAAACCAAACTGGCTGTCAGATAAAGTATTGTTAAAATTAAAGAAATCAACCAGGCGTTTGTAGATCACTTTCTCAAAAATTTTGCTCAAGTTATTAAGTAGAGAAATGGGTCTATAATTAGATACATCATGATTACAACCCTTTTTAAAAATAGGAATTACTTTAGCTAGTTTAAAGCTTGTAGGAAAGAAGCCTTGCTCTAGAGATTTATTCATAATAAAAGTAATTGGGTTGATAATGTATTCAGCACCGAGCTGAAGTATTTTACTAGTTATTTTATCATGTCCGGTGGCATTACTTTTATTTAGGCTTTGAATGATATTGAAGATTTCATTATTGATGGCTGGGTATATGAATATAGAATTTGGGAAATTTTCAGGAAGGTAAGACTGGTAATCATTAGAATTATTTGGTATTTCATTTGCTAAGTTAATACCGACATTGATAAAGTAGTTGTTAAATTCATTCGCCATTTGATATTTATCATAAATAAAACCATTTTTAGAGTAAACTCTATCAATAAAATTGTTAGCTATTTTATTTTTGTGGCTAGTGATGTCGTTAAGATTTTTCCATATATTTTTAGCGGAATTAAATCTTATATTTAATTTATCGCTGAAATATATCTTTCTATAATTTTCTAATTCCTTTTCCACTGATTTCCGATAGGCACGATATTTATCTTCATCTTCAATACTTTTAGTTTTTTTGAAAAGTAGGTAGAGAGAATTTTTTATTTTGATACGTTTTTTCAATTCCTTTGATATCCATGGTTTGTCCTTAAAACTTTTTCGAGACAGTAGAACTAACGGAAAATTGTTATCAATGGCGTTAGTTAAGGTATCAGTTAGGTAGGCGACCGACGTGTCTATCTGATCAGAACTATAAATGGGTGTCCAATCGGTAAAAGAAAGTTGATTTTTAAAAGAATTTATAGCCTTTTTAGAGAAAATTCGTGTCGTGGGTCGATCACAGTAATTTACCCTTTTCTTGTTTGCAGTTATAGCAACAATGTTGGCATAGTGGTCACTAACATCACTTGCCACTGTTAATGACTTAATTCTACAGCCTTGCACACAATCAATACCAAAATTACAGAATACATGGTCAATAATACTCATTGAATTATTGACACAATGCGTCGGAATAACAGAGAACGGAACAAAGTTCATCGAGAATAATTCATTGACGTATCTCTCAATACATGCAGTAGAACCATATTTTAGTAAATCAATATTCAGGTCACCACATAATATGCTTCTCTTCGTTGGCTTGTACAGCTTAAGTAAATCAAACAATGAATCAATAAAAATCGGCATTGCTTTACTTGGGTGTCTATAAAATAAAAATATACGAAGTTTGCCGTTACTGGTAGTTACATCAAGTATAACATATTCCGCAGCATCATCTAGTAACTTGTAGTCATTTGACGAGGCAACAATATTATAAACTATCGATTTATGAATTAAAACACCAACTCCACCGGCTCTCTGGTTCAGTGGCGGAAAGGAAAGAAAAACATAGTTAGGAAATATATTATCAAAATATGCCAGGTTTGTGGACCATATTTCAGATAGTAAAATAATATTAAATTTGTAATCATAAATATCAAGTAAATTTAATAAGTGTAAATAATTGGCATTGAGACTTCTAACATTGATATGAAAGATAGCAAAGTTACAAAGTTTAAAAGAGTTCAATAGTTTATTAGAGTCCTCTGGTGAATAAAGGCCTACATGTGAGTTAGTGATAAAATCATCGTTAATTAAACCATTAAAATTACAAGCCATTATAAAGAGTGAAATGTCGACTATTGTTTGGAGGACCACCATTCTCTGATCGTGATGTTGTCAGGCCACAGATCCATGTTAAAAACAAGATCCTTGTATTTAACATCGACTGAGATAAGGAAGGCCGAAGATTTGTACTCCCGCCCGTCCTTAGTCTTTCCAGTCAGCTTTTTGCAGACAGAATCAGCAATACCGTTATCCTTCAGCAAATCCTTCATATCGTCCTCAGTTGTGTCGATTTGGAGTCTGCCCATAAATATTGATAGTTTCTTGGGCACAGCTTTGATTTTGCTGTCGGTTTTCTTCCCTGTGTAGGTGATCGATTGGGGCCTCGCCTGGCGGTTAAATCCGTTAGTACCACCTACGCTAGTTACTTGTTGACTTGATTTTATAGGTTGAGCAGAAATCGCTGGATTTGGTGAATCAGCTATCTCGGCCCAGCTTCTGCTTTTTGGTGACCTTTCTGGAACACGGAGGGGAGGAGGGATGCTGATACCTATTGGCGGCGTTGTTTTTAGTTGCCTGATTGTCTCCTCAGCTACTGTTAATCTTATCAGTAGTTTCTTGTTTTCCTCAAGCAGGTGGTTTACTAGCTCAGAAAACATTGTCTTGACTGACTGTGCCACTATGGGGCCGATAACTTTTCCCAATTCTTCTGAGATTTCCCCACTTCTGATCGCCTCGGCGAGCTCTTCACCCACTGAGCGTTGTTTGGGCGGCATTATGTTCAGAGAGAGAGAGAGAGAGAGAGAGAGAGAGCGATGTCTCAGGATGAGTCTCTACACATGAGCACGGGTGTTTACTATAATATGACGAGTGATCATATATAGAATTGTAGATACAGGTGAGAGGGTACGAAGTCCAGATTGTTTATATCCTTTTAAATATTAATATAATATTTTATTAATGTATTATATATCCGCGTCTGAGCTTGATATAGAGTGTGTTACTATTATATTTATTTAATCCGTACGGAGTAAACCGAATTCATGTGAGAAATCTAGTTATTAGTTGCATTTAGATTTATTTATAAGCAAATTACAGCCAGTCGTTTGTTTACATAGATATCTACTATCCAGTCATGTGCACGGAATAATATAACCTGCTATAACCGTCGTTCCCAAGTGCATTATCTAACAATGTCCAATTTTATGACTCTCCGATAGCAAGAAATTGACAAGTTTATTCAGGGGATAACCTTTTTAGGATTTTATGAACATTTCAAATCCGCTAATATCCGTTGATTTATCAGTTGATATATCATCTCAAATTTAACCGGTTAAGCTTGTTGCTTGTTCGCTAAATTTTAACTGTTCTGGGAAATTTTTTCTGGGACATTTTTAAGCGAGCAGAACATACTAGCCAATTACAGAGCTCGATGATTTTCAATCGCATTGAAGTCTTTTAAATCTACCGTTATCGAGTTAGGCTGAAGTTGTGATCGAGATTGCTTCATAAAAAGCAAACAGCAAATTTTAAGTTATCAGGACAACTAACCAAATCTATAACTAGTCAAAAGTTACCTTAATCGCTTACACATCAAATGGGCCATAAGTAGTAAATCTAAACTGCCTGTGAAATAAACTACCCCAATGTCTTTTTTTTAAGTCAGTTTCATGTTCGATAATCTGCCATGCAGTGATGTAGTGCACAGGATTTGAATCCTGCATCTACAGTAATTGATTCGTTGTCGAGCAACTTGACAAAAAGCCACAGCTTAGCCTCTTACTGTTAGCTGCCTGCCATCGGTTGACGGTTATCGGTGAGCTAGGTTTGTTCTTTAGTATTGCAACGATACCTCATTCAGAGTGGTTCTAATAAAGTGTGCTAGCGTTTCGCTTCTACATGTTCCTATAGTTAACATACGTTTAGCTACGGTTAACATACGTTTAGCTACAGTTAACATACGTTTAGCTACAGTTAACATACGTTTAGCTGCAGTTAATATACGTTTAGCTACAGTTAACATACGTTTAGCTACAGTTAACATACGTTTACCTACAGTTAACATACGTTTAGCTACAGTTAATATACGTTTAGCTGCAGTTAATATACGTTTAGCTGCAGTTAACATACGTTTAGCTACAGTTAACATACGTTTAGCTGCAGTTAACATACGTTTAGCTGCAGTTAACATACGTTTAGCTGCAGTTAATATACGTTTAGCTACAGTTAATGTACGTTTAGCTGCAGTTAACATACGTTTAGCTGCAGTTAACATACGTTTAGCTACAGTTAACATACGTTTAGCTGCAGTTAATATACGTTTAGCTGCAGTTAATATACGTTTAGCTGCAGTTACCATACGTTTAGCTGCAGTTAACATAAGTTTAGCTACAGTGTATTAGGATACGGCTTAGGATTAGCTTAGGATCGCTTAGGAATTCGGAGACTTGAGCTGCAGTTTCGTTATGAATATAGAAAAGTTGCATAGAAAGTATTATCGCCAGAGGCGAAACCAGCCCATAGCAAGTGGGGTTGTTTAAGAAATTTGAATAAATATTGCGAGTTGGCTACTATCTGTACCGGTATCGGAACCGGTAAAGGTTCTTCAAAGAATATGTTGTGTTTGGGGTTGTTTGAACAACCCCAAACAACCTACGCCCCTGATTATCACCTCTGGTACACAGTGACGGATCCAGGGGTTAAGGGGGGAGGTGGTGAATTTATGTGTGGTCATTGTAACTATATTCTACAACAGGCAGCGCCTTCAGCGTGGCTGAGATCCATTTTTTATTTACACCCATTTTTTATACTCGATGTTGTCATGGGCAACAATAACGCTAGAATCGTATTATTGTTTCGGTGTTTTACTATTACATATTTCTACATAGAAATAGTCGTGAACACAATGAAAATATAGCATACATTTTGGTTGGTCTAAAGGGGCGAACCCCATTCAGGATCCTCGCCTGCTAGTATAACCTACCCGTAGGGTGGTTCAACGAATAGCATGCTTGGCAGATGAACAGAAGGCCATCGATTCTAATAACAGATGTATACCTTTTCTATAAAGTAGATATGGGAATTTTGTACATTTCCAGAGTTCTGTTCGGTTCGGTTCGCTGAAAATGAAAGTTCGGTTCTGTTCGGGTTCGATTAGCAATTGACAATTTGAGAGTTCGGTTCGGTTCGGCTTACTTCAAACCTGGGTTCGGGTTCGGTTCGGTATTCGGCTCGATTTCTATATTACAAGAGTCAGGTTCGGGGTCAGGTTCGGGTTCGAAATAGTTCGATTTGCATAATAGTGCAATTGTTTAACATGTGGCAGTATGGTAAAGAGCTTGAGAAAAACACTTAAAGTCAAGTTGAGCGGTCTAGTCTTTACGTGTTTAGACAATGATTTAGAAAAGGCAATGAAGATTTTAAGATTAGACAACGAAGGAAGAATAGAGGTGCTTTTCTTTTTATATAGGCGATAATAGGCGTATTACTTAAAATATCTCAAGTTAAAAAATGCTCATATAATAGAAATTTAGCTTCTTTATTGTACTGTAACACCCTATTTCAACATAAAGAGCAAACAAATGTTACATCAATCTCAGCATACATTTAACATCTAAACATTATATATTAAGAACGTCTGTAATTAACCAGAATTGTGTTGGTTAATTTGATACAATCGTTTGAAAATAAAAATGCAAGTTAGAAATAAAAATTATAAATAAGGATGATTTGGTAACAAAAGGGTACTTCCAAGAAGATTTAAAAGAATTGTCTAATGACATACATTATTTTCTATCAAGTTAACCAGTAATAAACTTCTTAATTTATATACGGATATTCAATTTTTGCTTGGTCAGATTGGTATTGGTAGTGTAGTACTCGATGTTGTCCTTGACGAGAGTAGCACTGTTGTTGGAATAGTTTTTATTACCATTATGGACCCTGCTAGTGTTTTATAGGCATTAGGCTTTGTTGAATATATGCTAAATATTAAGATTTAATAAGCCAAGTACTATTTACCTGTAGGCAATTGATATAGCTGTAGTTCTAACATTAACATTTTCTGCTGTAGTTAAATAAAAATTCAATAAATATTAACTTCTTGCTAACTTAATAAAGTTTAGTTAATCATTTTTGTGTGCATGGGAAGTTAATAACACTGTTTATAGAATATATGGGCTAATATGTTTGACTTATGCTAATATATAAATAACATTTAATTAAAATTGATTTTAAAGCTAAAAGCTAATGTTAACTTCAGTATCCTCACTCGAAAGCAATGTCAGTGACGGGCGAGCCCAGGATTTGAATTTCGCACAAGCTGATCCGCGGTCGAATACTTTACCAACATAGCCACTGGCTCCATCCAGTTATTGATACTTTTGTAATCATAGATTTAATCCTACTGTTATCGGTATCTGAAGTACCTTCACTTTTAATATATATTTGTGACGTCCCTGATATTGCCTTATGGCGAGGAACCGGACGTTAAATTCTTATTGATTGATTGATTATTGCTCTCTGTGAGTTTATAAATTGAGTTTGATAAAGAGCCTAACAGAATATACAATGTTATATCGGCAGATGCTTCGTTAATTCCTAATTTGATTAACTAATTAACTAATTATATTAAATGTAGCATTGTAACGCAATTTTCCCAACTTATACCAGAAGATATAGAGGTTGATGTTTATTCAAAAGAATAAATGTCAAATATACCTGACTCTAGACTTTGTGCTACTTGTAAAATATTAATGTAAATAAAATTAAAAATTTAATATTGTGATATTGTAAACCCCGCAGGTTACATTTTGACACGAAAATTATAACAACTTTGATGTAGCTGGCAGTCGCTAAGTTCGTAACGGATTCGCAATCCTTATCCTTTTATTTTATTTCTAATGTAAACATGATGCCAAATTCTTTGTCGATATTAAGTCGCATACTGATTGTGTTACTCTTCAAAAATCACTTAACTCCATGCATGCATGGTCAACGAGATGGCAGTTGAACCTAGCAGTGAACAAGTGCCAAGTGTTGTATTTTAGCCTTAGTAAGGATCCGTGTATAGAATTTAATTACAAGCTCAATTCTATCAACTTGACCAGGGTCTATGAAATCACTGACTTAGGGGTGACTTTTTCGCTTGACCTTTCTTTCTCCACTCACATCATAATTATGTGTAATACCCTAAAGCCAGGAAAAATCTTCTATTATTTTGAATTGCTTTACATTGCATTGCATTGTTACTCTTTAAAGCATTTACTGTCTTTGTTCGTCCTATAATCGAATACTGTTCTAATGTATGGTCTCCGTATCGTAAATCTGATAATGATCATATTGAATCAATTCAAAATAAATTCACAAAATTCTTTTTGGATTGAGTGACCTCTGCTATTCTGATAGACTTGAGATACTTAATGCTGAGTCACTTGAACTACGAAGAATAAAATCTGACCTATATACATATTATAAAATAATTAATAATTTCGTTGATTTCCGTGTAGTGAATTTGCTACTTTTAAATCTGGTAAAACCAGAAACAATGGTGCTGCAATATATATATATATATATATATATATATATATATATATATATATATATATATATATCATTAGGCCTAATGCTAGCTCTCTTGCGTCCTTTAAAAAGGGCCTTTGCAATCTGATATTCGTAAATCTTTAAAATATTGCTTTGAATCGTTTTTATTTCTATTTGATTGTATACTGATATTTTGTGTAGTGAATTTATTTTAGCTCTATGTCTGTGATTACCTTCACTGTTGTATGTAGGATTCTATAAATCTATTAACCCTTCTTCTATCCTTGAGGTAACAATGACCCCACAGCCACTTCAAATCGCCGCCCTTCTAATAATACTACCGTGACTGATAAGATACATCTTGAAATTTAATCATTTACTGGGCTAAAATAAACTTTTATAAACTAACTTCCAAAGAAGATATTTTTTGTTATATGACATGTCTATACTCCATTTTTTTCTGGGGTAAAAATGATATTAAGATAGAAAATCATGCATACATGTAAGATTATGATTTTTTGCTTTATTGATACTTAATTGATCCTATTATAAAACCTTACAACCAATGAGGAAAGAGCTGACGATTAACGAATCCATTTAACTTTTCCTTTTATCTCATTGACCGAAAATATTCTTTGTATCAACTCTCCCGACCAATCATATCTTTCTTTTGGTTTTTGATTTTTGATACTCTTCCAATCACAGGATTTTCATTTTCCTTTGACCTGTATTTTATATGCAATAACATTGACCGCTAGCCATTCAATTGACGAACTGTGCAACTGGCTGTATATTTTTGCAGATAGTTTCATATAAAAACGTTGCGAGGTCTTTTTATAGATTACAATGATTAATATTAGATCAAAGCGTTCCATAGTGTTTCGGGATCCTGATGTAGTACTTGCTCAAGTGCTAGCTAGTGATTCAGAAGATGCATCAGCGACTAGCGATAATATGTCTATCAATGAAAATATATCATCTGATGAAGACTGGGAACCTGAATCAGGTGATGATGATATAGCCTACCTTCCATGCCAGTCTCACTACACCTCATGGTTCTCTTCATTCCTCTTATGCTGCAGTACAACCATCTAGTCATTGCACATCAGCAGGTCAATATGAGCAACCAAATGTCAGGAAGTATGCGTCAAAGAGTGGCACAGTTTGGACGACTCAACCACCAGAAAATCGAGGCCGTAAAAAACACATCGACATCATAAAAAGCAAGCATGGGGTCACTCGCTATGCCATTTCTCGCGTTGATTCGATTCCAGCATCTTTTGATCTCTTTCTAAATGATACTAATATTGGTGCAGTACTACGAATGAGCAATAAAGATGGTGAATGAGCAATAAAGATGGTGATACCATATACAAGGATGAGTGGCGGAGTATTGATGAAACAGAACTCTGGACTTACTTAGGACCATTGATACTTAGTGGGGTATACAGGTCAAATAATGAAGCTTGTACCAGTTTATGGGATGAAGTGGATGGCAGACCAATTTTCAGAGATACTATGTCACGGAAGCGATTCTACGTGATTTCTCGGTTCGGGTTATTTGTTTTGATGACAAATCAACACGAGAAACAAGAAAACGCGGCGACAAACTTGCTGCCATTAGAGATGTTTGAGATAATTTCGTAGATACTTTGTTCAAAATGTTCAATCCAGACAAAGTGCGATAGTTGAATAAAAACAGTTGGTTAGGTTTAGAGGGAAATGCCCATTTAGGCAATATATTCCAAGCAAACTAGCCAAATATGGGATACAAATTTGGATGGCCTGCGATAGTGTTACCAATTTTGTCTGGAATATGCAGGTTTACAAGGGAAAGAGAGACAGTGGTCCACCTGAAAGAAATCAAGGTATGCGAGTAGTGCTTGATCTGGCTGATGGTCTAAAGGAACGTAACATAACTTGCGATAATTTCTTCACGGCCTTAGCTCTGGTTACACAACTCGACAGAAAGAGCCTAACGCTGCTTGGTACAGTAAGAAAGAATAAACCAGAAAAGAAATACCAAAGAATATGTGGAAATCAAAGGCCGTGAAATTACATCCACTCTATTTGTATTATCAGGAAATGCTACTCTTGCTTCACATTGCCCTAAAAGGGGCAAAATGGTAGTGCTTTTTAGCACACTGCATCATACGTCTGCCGTGACAGAGCGTAATGGAAGAAAACCTGATATGATCCTTGATTACAATGCAACCAAGGGAGGAGAGAACACTGTTTATAGTCTAATTTCGTCCAACTCTTGTAAGAGAATGACAGGAAGGTGGCCATTGGTTATATTCTACAATCTATTGGACATCGATGCTATCAATGTGTATATTACTTACCTTGACAGAAACCCCACTTGTAACTCTGACAAGCTATTCAAAATTTGCCTGTTTCTGGTGGAGCTAGGGAAATACCTGGTGCAACCGCAACTTGAAAGACGCAGCAATCTTAACAGAACCCTAATTGCTAGGGAGATTGTTGCAGCGGCTCAAGGTCACGGTCAAACCACAGTGGCAGTGATTAAGCCGGCCCAAGGGACAAAGCGCGGACGTTGTCACATATACTCGTGTGAGGAGCATAGAATAGCTTCAACTTCAACTAATTTTCAAAGTGCCAACATTTCTGTTGTAAAGATTATGTGAACTATGTCTGTAATAATTGCTAATACTCAGGTCTTTCTATTAATTAAGTGGCCATATTGACAAGATTATACTGTTGAATTTTTGCAAGGAATCATATAAGTAGTATATTCTTAAACATATTCTTAATGTCTTTCTAAGAAACCGAAAAATTATTGCAAAAATAGCATGGCTGATATTGGGGTCAATATTGACCACAAGGACAAACGATGCACAGTTGATTAGCGGGGGGTCAATTAATTAAGCTTTTTATATTAATTTTATACTTTTCATGAACTAAATCCGGAATATGTAAGCGCTTCTTTTGGCCTGTATCTTCCGTTCACACAAACATTTCCATATTTCGCTTCTCTGTTTGCTTTACTTGCGTTTTTATAATGTTTGATGTGATGAATAAATAAATAGAATAAAATGAAAAAGCACGCATGAAATGATCAACTATGTTGATATCTCTCACTTTTAATACCACTTGTTTAAACCGTTAGGCAATTTAGACCATTTTCTGCGTAACCATCCATGTGAATGTCCGAGATTTTACTCTAAGAACAGCGTGCCTGGGAATCGAACCTACGAGAGTTCAATTCACCTCAGGATCTGTCATTTAAAACTTCATGACGTTACCTTACGCCTCTAACCATTGCGCTATTGAGACATTCGAAAAAACTCTTAATACTTTACAACATTAGTATTTAGTTAATACAGTTCAGTTAATACTGTTTAATTAATGCTGCTCAAGGAGAGTCATTTATGTGGGATCACAGGATTTTTTTCTTTGGACCTAAAAAGTGGTAGGGCAAGAGATTGGGCTAGCCCTCAAGGACCCAAAAGATGATGGACAATAGGCCCCTCCTCCAGTGACGCGTCGTATATATATTATATATATATGTATACATATATATTATATATATATATACATGTATATATATATATATATAATATATATATACAGTAAATATGTTATATATATTTATATATATAATTTATATATATACATATATATATATATATATATATATAAATAAAAAAATTAAAATATATATATATATATATATACATGTATGTATATATATATATGTATTGCAAGTGGCAGGTCCAAGATACATACTTATACTCAGACTATGTAGTTAGAGTACGTCTACAGTTGAACTAAAAGTACTACTTGCCTGTGTCTCTGAACAAGAACATATTTTGTCCTTAATTAGATAAAACCGTGCAAAACCTTTCGAAACCTTGGCTTCATATTGATACCCTGTAATTCATATGCTTAGGCCTAAAGCCCGGAGTAAATTTTTTCTTTAGTCTACGTAGGGCCTATAGCAATATCTTATAGATGAAAAATACGAATTTGTAGCCGTAGCGACAAATACGAGTAGACATAGTGACACACATACGGGTGTCACCTAGATACAAAAATTGAAATACCACAGTTTATGTTTTTGTAGAATTTTATAGCATCAGAAAACCATTGAAAACCGCAGATGAAAAATAGCACAGTCGTTAAATAAGAGCGACGGGAAAATACACGTGCGGCTTGATGAACGTTGTGGAAATCCCCATTGTTCGCCATCCGTTTAATTCTACTTGTTGGCGATATTTCACCAGCTAGCGTTATTTCTAATTCCTGATGTTCTAAAGCAAAGCTGATGCTCTAAAGCAAAATTTGTTCAAACAGTAGAAGTGACTAAAACTACAAAGGTGCGAAACCAAGGCTGGATTCACAGTTAACTTAAAACCAAGGCTGGATCCACAGTTAACTTACCACATTGACACTTTTCAATCATCTGTGTGGCAGAGATAAAAAAGACTTTTAAAAATACACTTCGGCCTGCATTTCGTCTTACTTCATTCTTGGTTAACCAATAAATACATAGCATTGTCTTCCCAGGTAACACACGCACCTGTCGTATTTTATTGTTTCATACCGCACAGGTAGCCTATAATTATAATTGGAGGAGGCACTAGTTGGCCTAGCATGCGCACAGGTAGCATATAATAGGTGCAGGCACTGGTGATTTAGTCGTTGACTATTAATTACTCTCGCAAAAAGTTTTTGATAAATACTATTTAAACTAGTAGGCTATTTTTTTCTCTTTTTTCCTTTTTAATTTAATCACAGTAATTTCGACGGATTACTTAGATGTGTTATTAGTATTCAGTATTTTTCTATCATTTTCGACTTTCTCCTGTCTTCGTAGTTTTACGTTGTAAATAAATTCCTCGTATTTATGGTTTGCAAAATTATATAGGAAGCAGAAATTCATGCGTTGGACTTAACATATTAAGCAAAATTAGGAGAAATATGATTAAGTGATTTGGTCAAAAATTGACTGTTAATTTGCCCACACAACCACATTTGGAGACTATCGTTGCTGAATCACTATTTCTGTCATTATCATCATCTCTTTCTCTAACTTTTTCAGATAAATATTCAGTGTAGTTATTTGTAAAATAAATTCCATTTGAACTACGCCAATTGCTAAATAACTAAATAAATATTTTCTGTTTCAGTTTAAATAAACTTTCGTTTCAAAGTTTCCCATAAACTTTTAGATAATTGTATTCCTCCTTATGCTGTCACATGATTTTCGTGTTGTAAACCAATTTCATATAAGTTGCCATCACTTTTGTAGAATATGCGTAAACAATAGAAATGATAAAAATCGTTAAAGCAAATCAAAAACAGAAATGGAACTATAAAATTACGTATTCAGCTTATTTCGATACTTTCTCTCTCAGTATTTTAAAATCGAAATATATGGGAATATCACTGGGCTCAAAGAGACTGAATACTCAACTATGGCGAAATGAAAACGTAGCGCAGGTGTATTTAAACTGTAATAGTTTGACTTGCATGTAGTTTTTTTGTTCATTTTTTTAAAGATGAAATTATATTTAGTTTTTGTATTAGTATAAATAGCTTAGGTAGACCGTTGCTAGGTTGGTTTATATTGTTAGGTAGGCAATCGTTAGGTAAGCTTTTGTAATTACCGAAATATAGTTATAATAATTATATAAACAGGATTGATTTTTCAGGAAATGACGCCCCTGCGCAGTAAATGTTAGTAGAAACGGAGGAAGACACAGTGGGTCCTCATCATAAGCAGAATCCCCGAATATAATGATATACCAAAAGGAATGTTAAATGATTTAAAGATCCTTTCGTACATGTATGTGGACATGAAGAGGAAAACAGAAGATAGAGATGAGTGGAGGCATTATTTACCATGGACCTGTCAGTGCACTAAGAGGGAGAGAGAGAGAAAGAGAGAGTTCTAATAAGAATAATGTTAATATGAAACTTTTGGGTAATTGTCAACGTCATCAAGTAGTCAATACCCCTCCCATGCTAAATTGTCAACGTCATCATATAGTCAATATATCTCCTATGCTAAATTGTCAACGTCATCAAATAGTCAATACATCTCCTATACTAAATTGTCAACGTCATCAAGTAGTCAATACCTCTCCTATGCTAAATTGTCAACGTCATCAAATAGTCAATACACCTCCTATGCTAAATTGTCAACGTCATCAAGTAGTCAATACACCTCCCATGCTAAATTGTCAACGTCATCAAATAGTCAATACACCTCCCATGCTAAATTGTCAACGTCATCAAATAGTCAATACCCCTTCCATGCTAAATTGTCAACGTTAATTTAAATTTAATTGTCAATTTAAAGGATAAATGCTATATTAACAATGAACTTAAAATACATTTCCACTAAAAATATTTTTTATGTTCAAAAAGACAAGCAGTGGTTCAGACAGAAACGACTATAGCCTAAATTATGTAAAAGGAATCTTAAAAAGAAACTAAAACGCATCGAAATTTATATTTAAATTTAAGTGCTACGGATATTTCATTTAACTCTATCAAAAATATCTGGTAGTCAACGGGACAAGTGAAGATCACAAGTTATCAAAGTTAACAGCACAAGTGTGACATCACAAGTTAACAGCACAAATTAACAGCACAAGTTAACAACACAAGCTAACAGCACAAGTTAACAGCACAAGTTAACAACATAAGTTAACAGCACAGGTTAACAACACAACACAAGTTAACAGCACAAGTTAACAACACAAGTTACATGTAACTGCACAAGTTAACAGCACAAGTAAACAGCATAAGTTAACAACACAAGTTAACTGCACAAGTTAACAGCTCAAGCTAACATCACATGTTAACAGCACAAGTTAACATCACAAGTTAACAGCACAAGTTAACAGCACAAGTTAATAGCACAAGTTAAGGTGGAAGTTAACAGCACCTCTTAGTATTAACCTCTTAGTATTAACCTCTTAGTATTAACCTCTTAGTATTAACCTCTTAGTATTAACCTCTTAGTATTAACCTCTTAGTATTAACCTCTTAGTATTAACCTCTTAGTATTAACCTCTTAGTATTAACCTCTTTGTATTAACCTCTTAGTATTAACCTCTTAGTATTAACCTCTTAGTATTAGCCTCTTAGTATTAACCTCTTAGTATTAACCTCTTCGTATTAACCTCTTCTTAGTACAATTGTTTCTAAGTAATTGATATGCGTGCAGATAATTGTTATATCGGGTTATCAATAATACATTAGCAAACATTTTAGAGTAAATAAGAAAATAAGAAGGAAGAACTATTAAGAATAAAAGAAATAAAGTCTAAAATCCAGTATGAAAATAAAAGTCTCACAAAAATATTAAAATCAACATTATAGCGCTGTCTTGAAGACCATTAACCTTCAGAATTTAAACATGCTATTGTGACTTTCACAAACTTATCTTTGGTAACTAATTATTTTAAATGTAGTAACTGAATTTTGTAGATGAGTTTACAATGGATAATGAGATTGATATGGACAATATGGAAAAGATATGGATAATGGAGACTGATCCCATAATGTCGCTGATTAGTAGCAGCGGCTGAAAAAAGTTTAAAAAATGACTTTTTCATTGTAGCTAATTGTAATAATTATACTTGATCTAATTTAGTTTGTAAATAAATATTTGTTCTTATTTTCATAACTAAAAAATTGAAGTGAATATTTGGTTGAGCTAATATAAACAACTTTTCTCTACTTTCTTTTTTTGGTATCCAGTTTCTGCGCAAGTTTCAAAATATTTCTATCAATGCACACGCTAAATACATATATACAATCAATTTAATGACACCAACTGAATGGTCATCGTAGTAGCATCAAGCAGCAAACAACATAAATGTGTGACACACACGATTATTGTTAAACGTGCATACGGAAAATTACCCGAGTAGGTTGGGGTAAATTGAGAATTAAGCCTACCAACAACTACACGTGTTCGTAAGAGGCGACTGACGAAGATTTGACAGTGAAGAGACTTGTAGCCACGTGGTGATGAATTCTGTATTTTAGACCAATTGGTCGCTCATACTCCAGACTTACAGAGTTCTAGTCGCTACACCGATTGTGGCATTATACCACTAGGATACTTAACCTTGACTGTCTATTCAGCGCTACTGCGGCATTTAGCATAGAGCGGCGCTTTATAAATATACTTTTTAATGCTCCGGGCTCTCTGAGGCCCTTGGCTAAAGATAAATCAGACTTTATTTAATTTAAATTTACAAATGTGAAGAGATTATTGCTATTTTTTATTGTATATTTAACCCCCTAAGAAGGGGATTCTTTACTTTTTTATATTCAATTTTATTTTTTTTAATCATGCTCTCCACTCCGAAATTCCGTGTCACCAAAAGTACCACGGAAACAAACTACATTGTATGGCTGCAGAGTCATAGACAAACGTATTATTGCTATTATTATGATAGTAATTTATTATTATTATTATTATTATTATATTGGTTAGCACGTGCATTCAAACTTTCTGCTAATATACATGCAAATAGAATCAAAACCGGATTTTAGTTGATATCTGTTTTGGGTTTAAACTCCAAACTGTAGAACAGTGGAAAAATTATTGAGTAACATTTTTTCTAATTAATCTGTAGGTTTACCAGATAGATGAAATAGAAAGTGATACTGATCAAGTTATGGCTCATCGCATCTGGTGAAATGGCGGATCCAGGAATTTTTTAAGGGGGAGGGCGAAATATTATTTGTTGGTCAGTGTCCACATTTGCCTACCTGGCGCCACTCTTTCACTTGGACAGAGTTAGTTTTCTTATTATATATTTTAATTTTTTAAGTGATGGTAGGCGATCTTGATCGGCGCCTGATCTGATGTGATTTTCAGAATATTTGTAGATATACGATAATGCTTCTTTAGCTGCGTGTCTCTTTGTTGTTGTTTTTTTAAAATTCCGTCCAGTTACACGCATGAGATGGGCCCACCGCATGTGCTACATAGTTTCCTTTCTTGGTTGCTGTTTTTGTCGTTTTCCTTATTTCCTTCATTCTCCTCCATGGTTATTAATAGGCGTTGCCTTTTGTTGGCGTTCCAGTTGCAGTCGTCGCGGATTTAAGAATAAACATACAACACCCTGGGGATTATTTACATTCAAAGCTGTCGACACTCGGTCTTCCGAAGTGGTGGCCCACAATTTACTAACCGCGCGCTACGTGTCTTTTGCTTCGTTAAATTGACACGCAGCTTAACTGAGTGCGATAAATCCCCTCCCACTCTATCAATCCTTTGTCTACTTTTAATTTGTTTAAAGCATAGCGTAATCAATGTTTTAATTTATATAGGATTATGTTTACATCATGAAAGTCTTGAAATGTGAAGAAGTTTGAAGTGACCGTATGCTAGTGATCATATGATATCGAAGTGTATCGTATTTTTGCATTTAAATGTGTTCTATTTCGGTGACTGAAAATTTTTTCAATAACTGAGGCGCTTTAAAATTTACCATCGAAATATGACAGAATAACTGAATAACTGAGTTTAATCTTGAACTATTGTTCCAGAAAATTTGTCAAGGTTAAAAAAAATCTTCATATGTTTACGTTCTTCATTCACCAACCTACATGGTAATAAGAACGGAACATGAAATGAGAAGTAATAACGAAAAGAATGACAGAAACTACCGTTTAACAATTAAATAATCTAAATGAAACTAACCATATTCTATACATTTGGATTAAGTAATAATAAAAGAATTGGAAAACATTATTCGCTAGACTGTTGAAAGCTTTCAGAAGTGAATCATATTATGTGAACTTGGATACAAGATCTATACATGTACAATCGCTTAATATCGCTGAAAGTATTCTCAGCATTAAATTTAGATTACGTGTACCGAATAATATGCTACTAAAAGAGCACAACAGCAGGATGTGACCTGAAACAATCCACTGCTAATTAAGACTGCAAATTATATTTCAATATCGACACAAGATGGAAACATAGATTATTGCACAACAGCCGATTGAAGAAGGAATTTTCGATTTTATTTTTGACAACCGAATTTGAATGACTCTGAATTTAACTGTGAACTGTACCTCTCTCTGCAAAAGGATTTTAAGGAATAAGTAATTATTCTTTTAATTACTTAATTACTTAAGTAATTATTCTTTTAATTACTTTTGAGAAATAGTAACATTTGATCTTTCGTTCTTGAGCAATTGAAGTATGCACCTGCGAAGTAGGACGAAGAGTTTGTCGGATGAAAAGCAGCAATTCAATAAATTTGGATGGTCTTCAAATGGGTTCGTGGATGATTAATTCTAAGATAGATTTGTAAGACAAGACGATCCATTTTGCTACGGTTATTTACTTTCGCGGCCTTATTGCTTGCTACAATTTACTCCGTATCATTTTAATTTAAAATGTTGGAGTAAAGTAACAAGTAACAGATCTAAAACATCTAATTTTGCTCACCTTTCATTGATATTATCTGAGAGATACAATCACTTCGATCGGTTGCAATGAATTTGGTCAACAGATCAGAATTTAATAGTTTACTAATACGCGTAGCTTCATTTTCTCAATATAACAAAACAACAGGAGTTTCAATCATGAAATTAGTTTCGTTTGGATTGTATTTCGATGCTGTGACTCAGAGAATAGTTTGTTGCAGTTGTCAATTCGTTTTGACGGAAACTGCTGAAAGCTTAAAGGTTGATTTGCAGAGACATTGGATAGAGTATCCAAATTGTACGTTTTCAAGAAAACATCGAGAAAATGCTGATCAGTTTGCTGTAGAAGCAGCCACAAGTACATCACAAGAATTGAATAGCAGCGAAATTACGAAAAAAAATGATGTAAAATCATCAGCAACCAGTCAACTAGGGGCGACAGGAACATCAACTGCAACAAAAATATCTGAAACTAAGCCGGAATATCCAGGGAAACAGGTGAAAGCACTCAAGTTGGAGAGCATCACTTCAACAATACCTGACATAGATACAAGCTGCGCCAGACATCAGCATGTGACGACATTTGAGGCAAGATTGGAAAGCTTTTCAGGCAAGGAATCCTACTTTAAGAAAAGTTTCGTGTCCATTAAAGATCTGGCAACTGCTGGGTTCCATTACACAGGTAATCACATTTACTGCCTAGTTTCTTATTTCATAATAATGATGATGATGATGATGATGATAATAATAATAATAATAATAATAATAGTAAATTA
>CAJHZI010000301.1:212500-272500 GCA_905160935.1 Enchytraeus crypticus | reverse complement strand
ACTATCTACTGGCAGGTCCATGGTATATAACGCCTCCACTCTTCACTATCTTCCACTCTCCTTTTCATTTCCACATATGAGTGGGACTTTAAATCTTCTAACATACCTAATCGCGGCCTGCCCCTCTCTCTCTCTCTCTCAATCTACCTATCTCTCTCTCTCTCTCTATCTACCTATCTCTCTCTCTGTCTCTATCTATCTCTCTCTCTCTCTATCTACCTATCTCTCTCTCTCTCGCTCTCGCTCTCGCAGTCTGTCTGTCTGTCTGTCTCTCTCTCTCTCTCTATCACGCTCGCTCTCGCTCTCTCTCTCTCTATCTCGCTCGCTCTCTCTCTCTCTTTCTCCATCTCGCTCGCTTTCTCTCTCTCTCGCTCTCTCTATCTCGCTCGCTCTCTCTCTGTCTCTCTCTCGCGCTCTCTCTCTCTATCTCGCTCGCTCTCGCTCTCTCTCTCTCTCTATCTCGATCACTCTCTCTCTCTCTCTATCTCGCTCGCTTTCTCTCTCTCTCGCTCTCTCTATATCGCTCGCTCTCTCTCTGTCTCTCTCTCGCTCTCTCTTTCTCTCTCTCTCTCGCTCTCTCTTTCTCTCTCTATCTCGCTCTCTCTCTTTCTCGCTCGCTCTCTCTCTCTCTCTCTCGCTCTCTCTCTCTCTCTCTCGCTCTCTCTCTCTATCTCGCTCTCTCTCTCTCTCTCTCTCTCTATCTTGCTCGCTCTCTCTCTCTCGCTCTCTCTCTCGCTCTCTCTATCTTTCTCTCTCTCTCTCAACGTACTATAATTTTTCTTATCTTAGATTCGACACCCACCTCCAGTGGTCAGATCTTCACTCCTCCAGTCGGTGGAAGAGGAAGCACTAGGACTGCTGTAAACCAGGATTCGACACATGGAACGAATGATCCACAATCTTACAGGGACACCACTGTACCAGCTGTAGCTGTTGATTCAGCTGTTACAGCTAATTCTGCTGCTGCAGCTGCTGCTGCCGGATTAGCAGATGTTCTTAAATCAGACGCTGCTGCAGGTACAGTTGCACATTCAGAGAGAGAAGGAAGTAATAAAGAATTGCTAGAAGAAAATGATCTCCAGAATTTGTTAGATAAAGGTTTGCTGATACACCAGTAGTTTTCAGTAAACATAGTTATTAACTTGCAGTCTAGAAAAATAATATGAGATCATTTTATAATATTACACAAGGCAAGCTGTATCAAGAGTCTTTTCGCTCTCTTTTCTTTTTAGACTGTATTCTTGTTTTTGCAGTTGAATAAATAATTATTGTAATATTTTCAGTCTTACTTTGTTGCCATTTAATGTAGTGTCTTCAAACTTCAATTACCTAAATCTGTCAGAAATTTAAATTGTTTTATTTGCTTCTGTTATTTCTCTACTGCAGTTCATTTTAGCTTAAGCTTTCGTTATGATAAATTATTTAATGGTTCTCATTTTTAGTTGTTGCTATTTCTTATATCTTAAAGAATTTTGTACCAATGTACAAAGATTTGAAATTGAGTAAAGAGTATGTTATAATCTGAAGAGAATATATGATATTAGCAAAACAATATAAAGATAATAATTTTAAAAAATAACAAAGTTAATCATTCAAAAAGTTGACCGGCATCACAACAAGGAGGCATCGGATTTGTTGTGACGGGAAGGAACAAGAGAGTTCAGATGATTGATAGACGGACTCTAAACATTTTAATAGTACAATAAGGCTTGCTCTATTTATTTAAACCGTTATAATAGTACACACATGTAGGCTTTATAATAATACATCGCTATAATTAAAGTATTACTGGTACTTAATGGTACAAGAAGATTTACTGCAGAGCATAATGATATAATAAAATAGACGAACTCGTTTTACAACACATTCTTCTCAATTAAAATGTAAATGTGCTATGAGCTTATGCAACAATGCATGAAGGGTGGCCTACAAAGAAAATAGCATAGTTATAGGATATGTAATACTATACATTTCTTTTAATATAGAAATTGATTTAATACATATATTAAAACTATGAAACGGAAACCAAATACAGTAATGTTACCTATAAATCAATTCTTCACTTAAAATTTCGGCCTAGTGATTTTTACATATTTGAAAAGGGAACGAATTTGCACAATTGCTTCTATTTTTGAATTTTTTATTTTCCTTTTCAGAGCAGAACGGAATTATATCGTTGTATCTTATTATATCGTCATAGACAGCCATGGTAAAGTAATCGAGCATTATAGTGAAATGATCAACTATAAACATAACATAACGGCACACTGGGTCAGGAAGCACAGATGCTTGTTTAAGACCCATTTCCTCCTTCCTCTCCATGATTATTAGTAATCGTTGTATTTGGATATCTATGTTGATATCTATCACTTTTAATACCACATGTTTAAACCGTTAGGTAATTTAGTCCGTTTTCCGTATAACCAGTCCGAGATTTTACTCTAAGATCAACGCGGCTGGCAATCTAACCCACGAGATTTTCCTCAGAATCTGTCATTTAAAACTTCATGACGTTATCCATACGCTATTGAGGCAATCCTTTTAGGATTAAGTTAAGAATACGGTTTAAAATAAGCCTGATGTACCAATAAGTAGACACTGCATTGGATAGGCTGTTTAATATAAACAAACGTTGTATATCGCACGTTGTTAAAATTAATGTTGTAAAGCTAGAAGCAAGGAGAGAGAGATAGATAGATAGATGAAGAGAGAAAGAGAGAGTGAGAGAGAGTAGGGGAGCGAGAGAGAGCCATGTTTATTCGTAAAATCAGTGTCAGATATCATAAACTTTATGCTTAATACATACAAACATCGTGCACAAAATATAAAATGTGCAATGAACCTTGACTTATTTAATTAGTTCGCCTGCATAACGGCCACCAGTGAGGACAAGGTCCTATCTAGCTGACCACCGACATGCGCAACAACTCAGATATCAGTTTAATGAATACAAGTTAAGTTATCACAAGTGTAGATTAACCAATAAAGTTATAAATGCAATATTCCACAACATAACAAATCAAGGATTCCATGTCTTTAATAATTAATTTCTCACGAGCACTTGTAAACCATATAGTCACACCAATTCTCAGTTTCAAAACATTACAGTGACGAGACGAGCACTGAATTTGAACACCTCATAAGCTACTCAGCAGTTAGAATGTCTTAATAGCGTAGGGATAACGTCATGAACTTTTAAATGACAGATCTGAGGTGAATTGAACCCTCGTGGGTTCGAATCCCAGCCGCGCTGATCTGAGAGTAAACTCTCGGACATTCACTGGCGTGGCTGAACGGAAAATGGTCTCAGTTGCCTAACGATTTACACATGTGATATTAAAAAGTGATAGATATCAACGTAGTTGATCATTTCACTATAATGCGTGCTTACTCAGCAGTTAGACGTCTAAACCACCACGCTTCTAGCTCATCTTTCACTGTTTTGTGCAGACATAGAAGATCTGAGGAAGGAGTATGAAGGACTGAAGCAGGCCCGGACCTGCAGGGTTTGCCTGGAGGAGGAGGCGGACACGGTGTTCCTGCCCTGTGGTCACTTGGTCTGCTGCGCCGCCTGCGCCCCCAGGATCAACCACTGCTGCCTCTGCCGCAGTCTCATCAGAGGCACCGTGAAGGCCCTCATCACCGACCCACAGTAGACACCCTAGGTGAGGGTCTTCATCACTTAGCTACAGTAGACACCCTAGGAGAGGGTCTTCCTCACCTAGCCACAGTAGACACCCTAGGTGAGGATCTTCATCACCTAGCTACAGTAGACACCCTAGGAGGTCTTCATCATCGACCTACAGTTGACACCCTAGGAGAGAGTATTCATCACCTAGCTACAGTAGACACCCTAGGAGAGGAGAAAGTCTTTATCATCTAGCTACAGTAGTCACCCTAGGTGATTGTCTTCATCACCGACCCACAGTAGACACCCTAGTAGAGAGTCTTCATCACCTAGCTACAGTAGACACCCTAGGAGAGAGTCTTCATCACCTAGCTACAGTAGACACCCTAGGAAAGGGTCTTCATCACCGAGCCTTAGTAGACACCCTAGATACCATGAGGGTCTTCATCATCGAGCCTCAGTAGACACCCTACAAGCTTGAGTGTAGTGGACTGGGGAAACCCGTTCTGAAGTCATTTTATTTCCTGCTGATAGAGGCTCAAATAACCTATTAAATAATTTACACATGTAGATTTGTAAATCCGTCGCTCATCAGATTTTGTTGCTGTGTAGGTCAATGGAAGGTTGCTTAGAAGTTCACTCACTAAGTTAACACTAAGAAGTTAACAGTAAGTTCAGTTCAGTGAATACTTGTACTGGCTTAAAACAGCCCAGATAATTATAATTTAATAATGGAAGACGTAGGGAGATAGATTTCGTATTTCGTTACATCACGCTTCAAGGCTTCTTGTTGCAAATTGATTGGCACAACCTAACCTCGCTTGGACATCATTTACATCAATGATTGTGGTAGGTTAAACTCAATTTCTAAAGTTGTTTCTATAGTATGTAGCTCAAATCATAAAGAACGCATTGTAGCGATAGCACCCTTCGGGATGATGTCCCTTGTTTTACCAAATGATGTGACGCTAAACACTTTCTAGACTGTAATCCATTTACCGATTCTATGAATGTCCGAGAATATATTTTCTGATAATCTCGTTCATCATCGAACCCATGAGAGTTCAATTTTGATTTGACACTTTATACTTCATTGTTTTGCTTTAAAGTCATAACTCTTTGTATTAGGCTAGTGTGACCTTCATATATTCACGAATTATTCAGTAGAGATCAAAGTTTATTTTAACGTCATTTACTGTAACTATCAGTATCTGTACCTATAATTATATATCAGTACCTGTACCTATAGTTATCAGTAACTGTACCTATAATTATAAGTACCTGTACCTATAATTATCAGTACCTGTACCTATAATTATCAGTACCTGTACCTATATTTATCAGTATATATTCTTATACCCTACAAGTATAGTAAATCTATTCTTAACCTTGGAAAATTATCCTTAATGCTACCTTAGTTTGATTGGGAACTGAAGATTTAATATCCGTGTACTAAACACCGTTTTACACTTATTTTTTAAGCTTAATGTAATAATAATACTAACAATAACCTCTGACAATTTCTATAGCGGTGTCATGGCCGGTGTCCGGTCTTCGAGACCGCTTCACAGGTTCCTGACAGGTTATTATTAATCCTTTCCATGGTTTATCATATTCTTTCTATTGATAGCGCCAATCGCCAGCAAACTCCGATACAAGATTAACATTCCATGGGCCCAAGGGGATATCCATCATTACCTGACTGACCTGGCCTTTGAACCCAGGCCACTTGTATGCGATGCGAACACTCTAAACATTACGCCATAACCTCTCCCCTACTGTAACGTCATTTACCTTCCATTAAAGCATATCAGTGACAAGGCGAAGAGAGATCAGTTTAGAATAGTCTCGCGCTTTGATATAAATCCTGATGGTTTTCATTAATCATCCTTCAACTTTTAACTAGGATCGGGGTATGAATGGACATTCTGCATTTTGCGAAATTTCCTCATTCTTCTTCTTCTGCACGGCTTAGTTAACTTTTGAAATTGCACGTCAACTTGACATTGATTTAAGAATTATTTATTTTAATTTAATATAGACGTTTTGTAAGAGGCGTTTTGCATTAAGAGACGTTATGAAAAATGTTCAGTGAGTGTAAAAGAGTACTTTTCAAGGCTTATTGCATGTGTTTATACGACATAGGAATTTGGAGAAGTTATTCAGCATCCACGTTAAATAAGTTGAAATCCTGCAACAATAAATGTTTTTAAAACTTCTTTGGCTATAGCTATAGATATAGTGTAACTTCAATGCTGGTTGAACTTGGGTGTCCCAGTTTTCAAGATTTTTTTCTCTAGTTCTGTTACTAATTTTCAATCAAGAAGAATTTCTCATTCCAATATGTTGATTAACTATGCTAACTTGCTCGGGCTGTATCTATATACATAAATATAATTATAATTATTATGATCCATATCAATATATTACTATTATTGCTCAGTATTTGTATTGCATTTATAATCTATAATTAAGTTAATGTCTTAGCTAGTAGGTTTAGAACTCTGATAGTATTAAACAAAATACTATATATATATATATATATATATATATATATATATATATATTATTTTTATGATTGTTCATGAAGATTGTTTTTAGAGAGTTCTTTTAGTTTCATCCATAATCACTTTAGTTTCTGTTTTTCTGTTATATAGACCTGTATATGTGTCTGAAATAAAATAGTTTAATTTGATTTAATTTGATATATTTTGTATAGTATTATATTTATTTGAACGATTTTCTGTTTTGTTTCGACAAATCTACTAATCCAATATATAAGGCCTACATTTCTTAATGTTTACAGAGTTTTACGGACTAACTTTAACTTGTATCGATTTTATAGTCCACAAGAATACGTGGCTTAATTCTTCTTCTTTAAGTGTCGTTCCTTTTCCAATCCGGTATGTCATGGTCAAGTTTCTTCAAAGGTTTCTGTCTATTAATTGTTTTTCTGATCATTTCTGTTTCCGTCATCTACGTCCATTTGGATAAACTCTTAGTGAACGTCATCCGCTGCCGACCCTGACTTCGTTTGCAATCAATATTTTTCCTGTCACTGTGGTATGTTTAACGGTTTTGTTTCACATAATGTGTCCGAATAGCTGCTGACTTCGTATTCGATTCAATAGATCACAATTAGTTGACATTCATTCTTAGTAAAACATTCATTTGTTAAGTGATCTGTGTAAGATATGCGTAACATTCTTCTCTAGGATCACATTTCTGTTGCCACCAGTTGTTTTTCAATTTCAGAAGAGATAGTCCAACATACACTAGTACATTAGCATATAACAATTTTTGTTGTATATAGCAATTAAGCAATCTCTGTTTTGTATCTATATCTATTTAAGTTTAATTATCTCCTATTTAGTTTGAATTTAATTATCTCCCATTGTATGACAGGTTTGTTCTTTGCTAATCGGCGCAACTTTCGTTAAATAATATTCAATGTTGCTGTGAAACACTAAATCTATTGTTGTTGCTATCATTATAGTCAGTTTGTTATTATTGTTGTTACTGTTGGTATTATTGTTATTGCTTCTAATGCGATTTTAACATCTTCTAAATGAATATTGTATTCATTCTCATTATATTTCGATTATTTGATTGCGTTGATAGTTACATATGACTAGCTGTGTAGATATGATCGTACTTATGCTATTTTAGGCTTAATAATGAAATATTCTCGTGCATAGGATTAAAATACTATGATGTTTTAATAATAATTTAATAATATTAATAATAATTAATTTAATAATATTAATAATAATTTAATAATAATAATAATTTTAATAATATGATGCTTTAAATAATATGATGTTGTTTTTGGTCTACAATAATGGGAACTACTAGAGATATTGAAAGAATACCATCAACGTCTCGGCTCTCTACACCTCCTTGCTTTAAAGAGTTCTAACTAAAGTAGTAACACGAATTGTTACAATTAATAAGCAATGGCACAAACGCAATGTTTTAACGTTCAACGATTAACACTTTGATTTACAGGTCTTAGCTATAGCGCATGAAGATAACGTACAATATTCTACTAATTAAAGTAAATGTCACGAACTGTTAATAGTAACAGTTCAACAATTGGTCAATGACAGACCCACCTTCCGATCTGTTATATGTATGTATATATATATATATATATATATATATATATATATATATATATATATATATATATATGAAGTGGTACGTTGTTGATATAAATTAATATGTTTAATCACATTTCCGGGGAACGAATCTTTGCATAGGAAGTTATAGTGACATTCAAACAATAATTGACTCAGTTCCAATTCTTTATAAACGTTTAAATGTTCCACGAAAATTCTCGTAATGAAATTTTCACAAAACTATAATATGCTCCAAAAAGCATAAACAAGTACTATTGCATGTATCTTACTTCAGATGCACTCTTTCCAGATTTGAGTCCGTGATTGGCTCTTCCATTCGTTTTACTGCTACTGATATCATTGTAAACAATGCGATAAAATATACAGTATATATGTAACTCTAGCAATTATGTAATAACAATCGGTAAAATTATACGCTCATGCAATACGTCAAGATTAATGAACAACGATTAAAAAAAAAAAAAAAATAGGCTCTCAATGATAACTCAAATTGATTCGATACAGCGACATAATTTAAGTTACAATTAGACATTTCAAAAGACGTTATTCAAAGCAAATAAACTATCAGTAACACTCAATAAATATGCCATTGAATTAACCACTTGCATAGAGAAAGAATGAGGTTATTAAAACAGCCCAATACAATTTAATATAGATATTTGTATACGAACGCTTCTATTATGTACAAAAGATATATACAGTATATATGTAATCAAGACTGAATAAATGTATCATTGCATCCAGTATGTATGCCAAAGACGATCAAATTTTCAATAAACTCGCCTACTCATATATATATATATATATATATATATATATATATATATATATATATGTCTTTATTTCACCACTCAAGTAGCAAGACAAGAAACAAATTCAATACAATCATGCAAGTAAACACAAAAATAACGTTGAAAAAAAATCAACGCAAGCATACATAATTTTATCAAATGCTTTCGATACATCTAACGAACAAATATTGACGGTAGAGCTTTTAGTTGTGAAATCTTCAATAGTTTTTCTTAAAGAATAAATTGTGTTACTACATCCCATTTTGTGTTTAAAACCAAATTGACGAATGGATGTCAGGAAATAATTGCCTACATAACGTAATATACAACTTTCAAATATCTTGGACAGCATGCAACTAATTGTTATTCCTCTAAAAATTCAATTTTAACATGATCACATTTCCTATCACCCTTAGGAATCGGAATAATTATCCCCTCCCCAAAAGCAGCAGGAACATACTTTAATGCCACAATTAAGTGAAACAGCATAGTGAAGCAACTGCAAACAATTGGATGTGCATATTGAAGATGTTCACATGTAATATTATCTAATCCAGATGCTTTGCCTTTCTTCAACTTGCTTATTACATCATCAACGGTAGCAACATCAAATTTTATATCCAGATTATCACCAATATAATTAGAAAATATTTCTTCAAAATTATCACCCAAATCACCTGAATTTTCGTTGTACAATTTTGAAAAAAATTCAGCGAAATTATTAGCAATTAAGTTACTATCGTTAATGTTATAACATTTAGACTTAGAAACACCAAACTTTGCATTCCAGATGTCGAACGTCCTGATTCTTTCAACACACTGTGAGTCATATGTACTCGTAATTGATTTACTGTAAACAGGGGCGAAACCAGACCATAGCTGGTGGAGTTGTTTAGTAAGAAATTTGATAAATAATGCTAGTAGTATCTGTACCGGTAACAGAACCGGTAAAGGTTCTTCAAAAAACATATAGTTTTCGTAAAGAACCTTTTTATCGTAAAGAAACTGTTTCTATCATCTTGCACACACTAACTCAGGTCAAATACGCACCGACAACCTACATAACACCTGCACTAAGTGAAAAATAGGCAAAAATCTCTTCCTCTCTAAAGACCAAGTCTCCAGATTTGCACGAACCCTTCACAGCGTTTTTTGAAGAGATTCACTCTCTAATCCATACTGTGCTGTTTATGGGTGCGAAACAGAATATTCTAAGTAGAAGCATCTACCCTGGACCTGCCACCAAGCAAAGCTTTGTATGTGTGAGAGAGAGAGCGATAATGGTAGACACTATTACCTTATATGATATGAGATATTCCTAAAGCCACAAGAAATGAAGAGTTCATCGCGTCACGGACGAAATAACCCTGGTTGGTGGAAAGGCTCAATGGACACCATGGAGACATTTAAGCATGTTACGCAGCTACACCTGTAGTCCAGAGAATCAGCGACACTCTGAGAAGAGTGTGTTCGCGTTCATCGCTCACCACTGATGAGCATATGATACGAGTATATCACAACTATGATGAATTGAAAGCAAAGATTACAACAGGAATAATCACTGCCTGCAATTAACAGTCAATAATTTAGTTAATGATTAGCATTCATATCAATGCCCCCAGACAGCTCCCAGACAGCCCCCAGACAGCCCCCAGACAGCCCCCAGACAGCCCCCAGACAGCCCCCAGACAGCCCCCAGACAGCCCCCTGACAGCAATTTGCCTACTAGAACTTAATATGTACAGTAGAGATAGAAATGCTATTCTAACTCTAAGCTAATGATAACTAAGCAAAAGTATAAAATATTGAAATAAGCAAGATTTAATCATTCAAATTATATATTTGGGCTTTAGAATAGAATAGAAAAGATTAGATAGTATGTTCATATTTCAGCAGAGACACAAAATGCATATCGCGAGCAAAATTGGTCGTCAGTGAACATACAGAGTACCTTATCTAGCTCACTACCATGACGGATATGGAGCACAACACTAGACAAACCACTACTATAGAACAGCTGACCATATTCACTGTGCGTTAAACTACAGCACATGCTCATGCAATGGCGTAGCCACTTATAAAGTGAATAAACATTTACAAATGATTTTTACCAAACAATTTACACAAGAATACTTAACTTTAAATTGAGAATATAATTCTTCCAAAATCCAGGATTAATAGTACTCGATATTGTCATTGACGCCAGTAGCACTTTAGTTGTTATTGCTGTTACCAATAGTCTTTAATTACAGACAAATTGAAACTATTATAACAATGTTTTAACTTTTAGCATTTACAATATGAATAACCGTACCTTTTCTCCGGCATCAATCAAATGATTCAAATCCAATAGAATCGAAGTACGGTGCATTTTGGTTCGAATTTCGAATCACCTACAAAGTGCACAATTTTATAGAATTTCCAAGTCGTTTAGACATTAAAATTTTCATTTTGTTTCAACGTGTTTACACTACTACTGTACTCTGCGCAATGTCACTCGGTGGACATCAGAGCAGCCTCCTCATACTGTACTCTGCGCAACGTCACTCGGTGGACCTCAGAGCAGCCTCCTCATACTGTAATCTGCGCAACGTCACTCGGTGGACATCAGAACAGCCTCCTCAACTGTACTCTGCGCAACGTGACTCGGTGGACACCAGAGCAGCCTCCTCAACAGATCATCAAAAGAGCAGCCTCCTCAACAGATCATCAAAAGAGCAGCCTCCTCAACAGATCTTCAGAAGAGCAGCCTCCTCAACAGATCATCAGAAGAGCAACCTCCTCAACCCTCTGCCTCCACCCGTCATGATCCTGCCGAAGTTATAAACATCACCCTGTGTAAGACTGCATTTTGCTATTTAATTGACGTATTTAATTATTATTTTGTTTAATTCATGTGTATTTATTTCCTATTCCTAGCCTCATTTTATTGCTTAGTAGTCTATATTTTAAAGCTAACTACATTACTAACTGCAATGACAATAAAAAAGCAACAGTACAACTGTTTATTTGCGGTGTAGATAAATTTTATGTAGGCCTGCATGACTAGAATGTCTCAATAGCGTAGGGGTAACGTCATGAAGTTTTAAATGACAGATCCTAAGGTGAATTGATCCCTCGTGGGTTCAAATCCCAACCGCGCTGATCTGAGAGTAAAATCTCGGACATTCACTGGACTGGTTATACGGAAAATGGTCTAAATTACCGTACGGTTTAAACATGTGGTATTAAAAAGTTATAGATATCAACATACATGTAGTTGATCATTTCACTATAATGCGTGTTTACTTTTTTCTAGTAGCAATGCGAAACAAATGCTTTGCACTAAACTAAAGTAGTGCGAGTGTAATGTGAATTTCAAAGTTCAGCCAGCACAGGTTTTATTTGAGGAATCTCTTTAAGACGGACTATCTGCTGTAGACTGTTTTATCCTATAATATAAGGCATCCTATTAGATACATTCACACTGACACAGAAAGTAGACTTGAAAGTAGAGCGTGTTCAGACCTACGTCATAATGTCAATTATCACAATTCAGGAAGATAGGTAAAATGCGCGCATATATAATTATAGTGAAAGCACCTTTTGTATTGTGTCTTATAAATTATGCAGCATAGGCCTAAAATATTGCCCGTTAAATGATATAACGGATTTCAGAAGTAGGCCTAAGTTTAAATCATCTTGACTCAAGCTTTTGCGTGATATTTGTACAAAATTGAATTTGTAGCTACATAAAAAGGCCCATTTGAGGAGCGGATAAGGTTTAATTAATTATTAGTGTTCCAACTGAACAAGTTTATCCACTAACCACTTAAAGCATAGCATTCAATAATCGTAGCATTCAGTAGCATATTTTATTAATAAACAGCTGTTCCGAATTTTTATCAAAGGATTAGAGTAATGGACTCAGATCACCGCTATTCCACAATTAAAAACGATGGCAAGATTTAAACACGCAGAGCACCTTTGTCAGGATATCTTAACAATTGTACATATATATATATATATATATATATATATATATATATATATATATATCTTTTTCAATGCACTGCCAATTGGCAGATTCAAGGTACATATTCATACTCAAAGTCTGTTTTCTCGCTCCATAAGAGCACTCCTTAGATCAACAAGTTAATCCCTTCACAAAGTCTATGCCTTATCGATACCTTATGTAGCCTATAGCTTGGGAAATTATGGCTTCTGATGTGGTTTCCCGTTGCCTTCCTCAGTTAGGTGAATTAATTACCATTTAATACTGGGGGAAAATATTTCATAGTGAGGTGGATCCCCTCTTGCCATCTTTAGCTCCTGCCTTTAGTCGCCTTTTACGTACAAGCGGCAGATTGTTTGCGGTTTCCCAATTCTGCAGTGGTCCAACCACACCCGAAAACAACACGGGGAATATATATATATATATATATATATATATGTATAATATATATATATATATATATATTATATATACATGTATAAGTTTGTATATAGGCCTATAAACATATGTAAATATATATATATATATATATATATATATATTATATACATTATATATATATACATGCATATATACAGACTTACATTATATATACATACATGTATATACGTATATATATATATATATATATATATATATACAGTATATATCTATGTGTGTGTATGTGTGTATGTGTGTGTGTGTAGGTGTGCGTGTGTATGCTAGCCGCACTTTTTAAGCTATTTGCTATTATTCTGTGTTTTAATTGTATCTATTGCAATTATCTTACGGACGACTAAGTGCCAATATAAATGCTCTGTTTAATGACATAAATATATGTACATGTATGCTGTGTATATATAGCAGCTACGTGATTATATAGCAAGGTATTTTCTCATAAACCGCGTGTCTTTAGAGTGGCACATATAATTATAATGCCTCAATAATATAGTGGTTCTCTTCTCTAGAATGTCTCAACGGCTTAGTGTTAACGTCATGAGGCTTTAAAGGACAGATCCTTATGTGAATTGAACTCTCGTGGGTTCGAATCCCAGCCGCGCTGATCTGAGAGTAATCTCCGACAAGCACTATACTGGTTATACGGAAAATGGTCTAAATTGCCTAATGGTTTAAACATGTGGTAATAAAATTTGTATATATCAACATAGTTGATCATTTCACTATAATGCGTGTTTACTTTACTCATGTATACTTTCAATAAATATATTTCTCTCCCCTTCCCCCTCCCCCCCCCCCTCTCTCTCTCTCTCTCTCTCTAAAAACCATTCAATCAGATTAAGTAATGATTCTGAAGATTTAAATATGTCTTCTAATATCTAGAAGTTTTAATATGAAAGCTGGATTGAGTAATAATGTTTGAAAACTACATTTACATATAGCCTATTTTAAGCATCAATTTTTTTTATCAATTCATACTGCTTTTCATCGCGATAACTCTAAGCTACACGTTAATCTAATAATATAAGGTATATTGGAAAATTATTTAAATATTAGGAAGGACAGAGAGTAACTAATTCAAGAAATTATACGCATAATATAATTTATATTTAGGCCTAATTTTATCATAATACTAATTTATGAATATTTAATTTATGCATAATAATCGCACTTATAACTGAGCTAGAAAAATCAAGACATAACTATGTTCTGTAGACGAGAAATTACGGAGATTCAAAATGTTTCTCTCACGTGGTTAAGCATGCTTTTAAATCAACTAAGTGCACCAAATGACTTCATTTTTACCAGTAGCCATACAAGTCTATCACAGCTGTAGATTGAAAGACGTTATGCATAGAATGACGAATATTCTATTTTATATCTCTGACGTCTTGTTACTTAGCCCTACCACAAAAGGCATTATAGCAATAGATTCCCTTTAGCTTTAGCAGGCTGGCCCATTTTAAGCCAGTAGGAAGAGTAGGTATTTGACAACTTCAGGCATAGGCTTGTTTCACAGAAGGCAGCCTATAGCCTATAGGCAAGCCATGCTTTACTACCAGCCCTGTAGCAAAATTGTCCTGTAGCCCTACACCGTTAAAATAGCCCTACGTTGCAAAATTTTCATTACCCGCTCTTTAGTCAGCGTTTTAGACGATCTGCAAAGGATTCAAAATCAAAATCATCATCATTGCTTGTCAGACAAATGTGAATTAAAACTTAATCGCGACATTTAATAGATCTGTAGTAAAGACGCTTTTTTCATAAATGATATTCAGTTCTATATGAAATAGTTTTACATTTAACTTAACTTAATATAGTGGTTCCGGAAGTCGGAAGTCTTGTAATACCAGCCTAATCGTACATATCATTAATCTTTATAAGTTTATCTACCTAAAACATACTAACCAGTACACATTACAACATTTACACGTAGGCTATACGCAGAAATATACCATACACATACTCTTATCGTCTTCATTTCCATATATGAGTGGGTTTTTAAATCATCTAACATACATAATCTCGGCCTGCCTCTGCCTCTTTTTCCCCACTCGTATGTGGATATGAAGAGGAAAGCGAAAGACAGAGAAGAGTGAAGGCGTTACATACCATGGACCTGCCAGTAGGCAGTGCACTAAGAGAGAGATGCTGTTATACATACATATTCACAAGAACATGTACATACGCCAACATACCTGAATACAGACTGAAAAGATGAACATACACAATACTACATGTATAAAATCATTCTTACTCAAACACTCGCACGAAACACACTTATACTAAAAATTAGAAATATAAATACACACCCATACACATGCTCACATGCACATACACACATTTTTACTCACACATATATACACACATAAAAACATATACACCCACATGTACATGCATATACAATACATATAGGTGTTTATATACACACACATGTAAGTGCGCACACACCGGTTAATTTTCGTAATAATTCACCAGATATTGTGTAGTAGAAGTGATACTTATATACTTATACTTATCGTAGAATTATACTTACAACATAAACTATACTATATTACAGAATTTCTTTTCTTATTCTTATTCTTCAGGGCACTGCCAAGTGGCAGGCTCAAGGTACATATTTATATTCAAAGTTTGTTTTCTCGCTCCATAAGAGCACTCCTTAGATCAACAAGTTAATCCCTTCACTAAGTCTATGCCTTATCCCTACCTTTTGTAGATTATAGCTTGCAAAAAGCAAGGCTTCTGAGGTGGTTTCCGGTTGTCTTCCTCAGTTAGATGGAAATACAGTACCAATTCAACTTTTACTAATTCAGCTAGTGCTCATTCAACTAGTATTAATACATCTAGTAATAATATTTAAACATTTTTGTTAGAGAAGTGTTCGGTTCATAGCTCTCTGATTATAACATAATTTGTAATCTTCACTCTGTTCAAGTATACCGAAAAGATTTCGAGTATTCGATAGGGAAGTTCCCTTATCTATACTATAAGCACAATGGACCTCTAGACTCTTGTCAATTTCAATATTAGAAGAAATACTTGCTTTTCACTTTAAATTCAATATTAAATTCTAGCATACTGAAACTGCAACGGCTAGGGTGCAGTAGTAAAAGGGCTGCTAAAGGTATGAGATGATACCTTATTTTCTATCTTTTGAGCAGATTAAATTTCATTTTCATCAGCTTGATAGCAGGCATTAAATTATCGAGGAATCTGAGGTTTTCTTCCAATTCCTGTAAAACTGTATGTTGTCAGTCATGTGATCATCCTGATGCTAATTTCAAGCAAAAATTTCTCTATGACGTTCCTCCACAGTGTAGAGCAATATGACTAGGTATAGTTCTAAATATCTAATTATCCCCAATATATAATTATCGTTATTATACAATTGTTCCAAGAGGCCAGAGCTGGTTTAGTTAATCCTACATCAGAGAACTTGCTATCGCATTGACTTTTACCGGAAATCAAAATCCAGTCCTCGCTAATAAACTGGTAGTAGTCGCATCGCTATAGCCTATTGACAAGCACGACCATGTTTGTACTGATTAGTTCATGCAGTATTATTTAGTTATACTGACTTAACTCCTGTGGTTATGTCAACTTGTGGTTTGTTCATTTTTCTGCTTTCAAGTCTGAAGAAAATAAGATTTCTAGATTGTATAACTGTAATCCGGAGAATTTATATGAACTTTTTAGTGTTTACATTTACTCAGAGATTTCGGTAGTCGAGCACTTTGCACCTTGCACTAAGGATATTAGTTGTTTCGATCTAACCCTGGACCTAAGTGCGTCACAAGCTGTGTGCAGTAATTTTTGATCTTATTTTAGGTCGCTCTCACTCTCTCTATACCATCTATCATAGCGCGAACGAGAGAAAGAGAGAAAGTGAGAGAGAGAGAGAGAGAGAAAGAGAGAGTGAGAGAGTGAGAAAGAGAGCAATAGAGAGAGAGAGAGAGAGAGAAAGAGAGAGAGAGAAAGTGAAAGTGGTTTAGACATGTAGGTCTAAGCTTACACAAATATACTTGGAAGTAGAGATGGGAATTTTATGAATTTCCAGAGTTCGCGTTCGGTTCGGTTCGTTGAAAATGAAAGTTCGGTTCAGTTCGGGTTCGGTTCTAACAAGGGTTCGGTTCGGGTTCGGCTTGCTTTCTAACTCGCAAGAGTTCGATTCGAGTTTGAAATGGTTTGGTTTGGATAATGTTGCAATTGTTTAACTTTACTTATAATAATCATGGTTATGACAAACATATTTAAAATGGTTTATGGTAAATATGCTTAAAAATTCATTAAGTCATAATAGCTGCCACATTTTTTCACCTGGGCAAAAAATATGACAATGAAAAAGGAGAGAAGTGGTATTTATTTTCCTGTACATTTCTTAAAATATTGTAAGTTGGCCAACAAATGTTCATAATATAGATATTTAGCTTTATTATTGCATCTGAAATATTCTCCTTGATTATAACAAGCAAATAGAATGCTTCATCAATTTTTAAGTTTTTTTGTCACTATAGGCCTATATAGATACGTTTTTAATTTAGTGGAAATGTCTTGGCTAAAATTTGATCCAATATTTCAGAGACAAAGTGCAATTTAGTAACATAGAAATGTCAAATAAAGCTGATTTGGTAAACACGTGTACTTCCATAGAAAAATGATTATAATATGCACAGTTTTCTATCAAATTACCAGTAATACGCTTCATAATTTACCTTAGGGTTTCAAATTTGAAACTCTCAGATCAATTATGAAGTTACGAAAAAGTTATTAAATTATTGAATTGCTATGGTGCAAAATTATTTACTCCAGATAGATTTAACAAATATAGAATGTCATAGATAATTATTCGTAAATCTGGCTGCAAAAATGTTAAAGTTGCACACTAAAATTAGAAAAAATTCATAATTTGAATTTAACAAGAACAAATCCACCTATATTGAGTTAAGCATTTTCAGATTATTATGGAATACTCTCATCATTTTGTCTCTGATATTAATCTTCATTCCATATTTCAATGCCGTATCATTCAGACTATCCATTATCTTCTGTAGGCCTGTCTCGCTTCCCGCTACCATTCATTTGTACCGATACCATTTTTAAATTTGTGTCGGAACCAGCCTTACCTGAGTATATGCTGTTAGATACTATAAGACATGTAAATGCAAAAACTAATATGTATTTGTATTGTTCTTACTATCTTTATTTAATGTCAGGCTGATGAAGAAGAAAGGAACTACAAGAGTTTGGTTCAGTTCGGTTTGGACGAAGTCTGGGTTCGGGTTCGGTCAGAGTCTGGATTCGAGTTCGGTTCGGTTCGGTCAAAATTCTAGATTTTAGGGTTCGGTTCGGTTCGGGTTCGGTTCGATTCCCATCTCTACTTGGAAGTTCATCTTAAAGTTAGTAAAGCTACTCGTGCTACTCGTGCAATAATAATAATAATAATAATAATAATAATAATAATAATAATAACACACATTATAGTGAAATGATCAACTACGTTGATATCTAGCACTAGTAATGCAACATGTTTAAACCGTTAGGCAATTTTGTCCATTTTCCGTGTAGCCAGTCCAGTGAATGTCCGAGATTTTACTCTCACATCAGCGCGGCTGGGATTCGAACCCACGAGTGTTCAATTCACCACAGGATCTGTCATTAATACTGTGCACTAATGCAACTAGGCAAAAATAGCTTAATAACATATTTAAGCCTTGGCTAGGATATGCCACTAGGTCAGTTTTATGCTTTAAGTTTTGACAGCGGTGACGTAGAGGTTATTATGATTGCAGCATACGTGGGTGAAGGATTATCAGGCTAGCAGTGCACTAGCCTTGCAGCCCTTAATAGACAGTTTGTAAACAAGACAAGTGCGTAAACTTCAAAGCGAAAGTTAAAGTTGTGTTAAAAAAACTAAAGTGTAACTAAAAAAACGTAGTAAATTAGTAAACGCCCTCTCTAGGCCATTCAGACATTAGAACTTCACTGAGAAACAACTCACAGAGTACATATAGTAGAGGATATTGCTTTATGTTGTTAGAATTTCTCAAATCAGTAATTATGTGTGTATAGCCCAGTTTAACAGTCTTATTTTATTACTAAAATTCGATATAGTCATGCGAGAAATGTTGAGAAAATAGATAAGTGCATGCTAAATTGCGAATGTTTTTCAGTTAATTCCTAATTATTATGTAGATATTCTTATTTTTAAATCTCTATAGTTGAATAATCATTATTTTGTGCAGTAATGTGTAATAGTAGAATGTCTTAATAGAGCAATGGCTAGAGGTGTAGATAGCGTCATGAAGTAATAAATGACAGATCCTGAGGTGAATTGAATTCGCATGGGTTCGATACACAGCTGCGCTGATCTGAGAGTAAAATCTCAGGCATTCATTGTACTGGCTACACGGATAATGGACAAAATCGTCTAATGATTTAACATGTGATAATAAAACTGATAGATATAAACGTAGTTGATCCTTTACCTGTAGTGTGTGTGTGTTATTATTATTATTAATAGAATTTCTATTGCTCTTGACTCTCCCTTGTTCCGTAGTCGATCTTGAGGGTTTACTATAAAATTAGCATAAGTGCCATTTTAGCGTTTAAATGATAGATTTTATTAAAGGATAAACTGTAGGCCTACAAGAAATCCTAATTATCCCAAAATATTATTTATAAATATTACAATGATCTATATTTTACAATAAATGGTACGAAATTGGAGCAGGTAAGGAGTTTCAAATATTTGGGTCATACTATAACCGATTATCTGAAATGTGGGACAGAAATATGCAGTAGGATTGCACAAGCAAAAGAGGCCTTCGGTAATAGGAAAGAACTTTTAACAAAAAGCCCACAGAAAGACACAAAGATAAAGATAGTGAAAACCATGGTTTGGAACACACTTTGGTATGGATGTGAAAAAAGACCTTAGGGAAGGAAGATATTAGGAAACTAGAGGCATTGAAAATATGAATTTGGAGAAAAAATGAGCTGGACTCAAAAGGTTACAAATGAGGAAGTTCTAAAGAGAGTTGGCACAGACAGACAATTGATAAATGTATTAAGAAGAGTTGGATAGGACACACTCTAAGGGCGGAAAATGTACTAAAAGAGGTCATAGAAGGCAGACAGAGGAAATAGAGGCAGAGGCAGGCCGAGATTTGGAATGTTAGTTGATTTTAAGATCCACTTATGGGGACAAGAAGAGGAAATCAGAAGACAAAGAAGAGGTGAGGCGTTAAATACCATGGACCTACCAGTAGGTAGTGCACTAAGATATATATATATATATATATATATATATATATATATATATAGATATATGTATATATATATATATACATGTATATATAAAAATATAATGTTAGCTAATGTTAACGTCAGTTTTCTCACTTGATACCGATGTCAGTGACGGGCGAGCCCAGGATTTGAACCCCGTTGATACCCCGCCTATACGTATATATATATATATATCAGCAAAATCTAAAAACAATCTTTAAAAGGCAAAGGGAAATCACCTCAAAGGACATTTTCCCAAGGGATATAGGCTAAATTAATGTATGAATAAGGCATAGTTTGTTGTGAAGAGATCGTAACTTCTTGATCTGTAGAGTGGTTTGTACTGATCGTGACAGCAGACCCAGACTAGGAATAACTAAAAATAGACCCCTTGGATCTTCGGCTAACAAAGCAGCCACATAGCTTCATGTTAAGTTAGTTTGGCTTATAATTTCAATAAATATGGGAGCTCAAATCTCACAGTTAGATTTTCGAAATATTTCGAAGCAGTGATAGAAATCTTTACTAGTGAATGGGTGCTATCAAGTGGGTAGTATTCAGGATGCATTTTCATTACATAAAAATAAAATACTGCATAAAGTTAGCTTTCATCTAATGACAGAAATTGAAAATTGCACCAGTTATATATATATATATATATATATATATATATATATATATATATATAGTATTCCCCGTGTTGTGCTCGGGTGTGGTTGGACCACTGCAGAATAGGGCAACCGAAAACATTCTGCCGCGTGTACGTAAGAGGCGACTAAGGCAGTAGCTGAGGATGGCAAGAGGGGACCCACCTCACCATGAACTAATTTCCCCCAGGATTAAATGGTAATTAATCCACCTAACTGAGGAAGGCAACGGGAAACCACCTCAGAAGCCATATTTTTCCCAAGCTATAGGCTACATAATGTATGGATAAGGCAGATTAGCGGATTAACTTGTTGATCTAAGGAGTGCTCTTATGGAGCGAGAAAACAGTACTAAAAATACTCAAAGTCTGCTTTCACGCTCCATAAGAGCACTCCTTAGATCAACAAATTAATCCTTTCACAAAGTCTATGCCCTATACATACCTTTTGTAGCCTTTGCGGCACATACACTGAATTTGCTTGGACAGTCATTCACACCGACTGCTACATTGAAGCAGATTATTGAAGCGCAAAAATATTTCAGGAAACATCATGCCCCGGGTGCATTTCTTAAAGAGTATCAACTTTCAGTGAAGCCTCAGCTACCTGGTGACACCAGATGGAATAGTCAGCTGACATGTATTGATACATTTCTTCGCAATCGACAAGCTTATATCAGTATTGATACTGGCTGGAGCCAGTGGCTATGTCGGTAAGATACTCCACTGCGGATCAGTAGTTGTAGGTTCAAATCCTCTCTTGGGCTCGACCGTCACTGACATCGCTTTCGAGTGAGGAAACTGACTTTAACCTTAGCTTTACCTTTAGCTTTTTTATTACAGACGAGCATGAACAAAAAATTACACCAAGAATTTGTCACATAGTCAATGATTTCAACCTTTATAGACAAATGAAGGACTTGATATCAAAGCTTCGACCAGTTGCTGCAGCTCTGGATAGATTAAAAAGCGACAAAGCGAGTTTTGCAGATGATTGTCATGAATGGCTTTCACTTTTGAATACAGAGAGTTTGCAACCACATCGAGCATTCATTCAACAGCGACTTGATCAAGTGATTGAACCATTCCATTGTCTTGCTTATATATACTATATCCTCAGTATATGGGTGAGAAATTGAACATCACCTACAAGGAAAATACCAGACAGTGGCTCTTAGACTTGAATCCATCATTACTCCCTCTAGTGATAGCGTATGAAACTAAATCATTACCATTCAGACATCTTTCTTTTCAGATGCGGTACTGAGTTCCTTACAGCTAACTGTTTGGTGGAAAGGAGCACTGCCATGTAAGGACTCTACTGTAGATTCACCAGAGACTCAGTTAACATCTTTAACAGTTCTCTTTCTTTCAGCTCCATCAACTATCGAGCGCATCTTCCCTAACTTTGGTTGAATACATAGCAAAATTCTTAACCGTCTTGGACAAGAGATTGTAGCCAAGTTAGTTTTCTGCTATAGAAAGCTATACAATCCTGCCAAATCTCGACAGGTCGATGGACTTTACAATACTGAAGAAAATGTTTTGTATGAATATGGAAACACTGAACCAGTTGATAGAGGTTTAATAAGTGACACAATTACTGAAGAAGGTGGCATGGAGATCAACAGCGATTAGAATCAACACAGCTCAGCAATTTTGAAACTATACTCATTGAGAGTAATAAAAATAACTGATAGAAGTCATAGAACTGCAAATAAAAAATGTGCTAAGAGACTATTTAAACTGTTCTATACTTAAAATAATTAGCAGTAATTTGGTGTTAACAAGCTAGTTAAGTTACAGTAACCTAGAATTTCAAATACTGTGAAGCAACTTGTAAAGAATTATTTTTTTTTTAATTTAAGGTGAGTGACAAATTGATATTAAATTGTTTGTTAACATTTCTAACATCAAATTTAACTTCTACTGCCAAAGGCCGCTTTTGCTTGTGCAATCCTACTGCATATTTCTGTCTTACATTTCCCACCATCGGTTATAGTATGACCCAAATATTTGAGACTCCTTACCTGCTCCAATTTCGTATCATTTATTATGATATTAACTTCACCTACACACACACACACACACACACACACACACACACACACACACACACACACACATATATATATATATATATATATATATATATATATAGGCCTATATATATAGCTTTGTCTAATGACAGCAATTACAGTAGTTGTATATATATATATATATATATATATATATATATATATATATATATATATATATATACATACTGAAAACTAGAACAGTAGGCTTATATACTTGTATTTCGTTGTTGTATACACTAGCCAATGTTATACTTGAGTTTATATGTTTTAACTTCTTTTTATCGATTTATTATATATATAATTTCCATTCCCTTTAGCCATTCCATGTTGGCTCTTCCATAATCAGTTAATTCTATTGTATTGTTGCTACTACATTTTTGCAGATTTGTTTATCTTATGAGATTTTACTATCTATATTATGATCTATAATACTCTAGAGGGATTTAATTCTACCGCTGTACTCGTCCCAGGAATATATCTATGTAACACTTTCGACTTTAGTTGTGTTCTTGCTCCTGAAATATGTAGTGGACGAGACAACACAACTCTGCATTACAGCGTACAGACATAATATAAAAACTCAATTCTGAATTAAAACTTTAAAGTTGCTCGCAAAGGTTACTGTTATAATATAAGACGATGTGTCATCAAGGAGCGAGTTCTTCCGATATGAAGATCAGCATATCGATGATGGAAGATAATTCTGCCTCTACGGAAACGTCGTTTTCGCATCCATACAACCTCTACGAAAAGCTTAATAATGAGAAATTGCTGATCCAGGCATATCTAAAATCGTGCAAGGAGTTATATTACGCAAAAGATGATCGCCTGCAAGACCTAATTCTCCTTAACGACCTAACACAACTACTGCAACAACAACAACAGAGGTCGATTCAAAGTCACACTGAGAATAGTGAATATCTAAGACCCGAGACTTCTGTAGGACATCCATTGGAATCCATAGAGGAAGAGAGTTTCAGTGTAGGACATCCATTGGAATCCATAGAGGAAGAGAGTATCAATGTGGAATATCCACTGGAATATATAGAGGAAGAGAGTGTCAGTGTAGGACATCCACTGGAATCCATAGAGGAAGAGAGTGTCAGTGTGGATCTAGCTGCAGTAGCGGTTAAGGGTTTAGTGGAAGCGCAGGTAGAAAATGAAGAGTTGTTGACGGTAAGGTCAAATGGTGAACCAACAGATATTGCTGTGCATTCAACTGCGGAAGTAGCGGAAGCTGAAGAACAAGATGTTGTTGTTATGTTTCTCTCAGAGACTAGTAAAGAGGTACAGACAGGCGCAAGTACAGCTAATATTACACTGATACTGCTATACAATGCTTTACTGTTCTCGGTGATACTGCTATACAATGCACTGCTGTTCTCGGTGATACTGCTATACATTGTATTGCTATTCTCGGTGAAACTGCTATATGTTGCATTACTATTCTCGGTGATACTGCTATACAATGCTTTACTGTTCTCGGTGATACTGCTATACAATGTATTGCTATTCTCGGGGAAACTGTTATATGTTGCATTGCTATTCTCGGTGATACTGCTATACAATGTATTGCTATTCTCGGTGCCACTGCTTAGCAATGCATTGCTATTCTCGGTGCCACTGCTATACAATGTATTGAAATTCTCGGTGCCACTGCTATACAATGTATTGCTATTCTCGATGAAACTGCTATACAATGCATTGAGATTATCGGTGGCAATGGTAGTACTAATGGCAGGTTGTACACGGGATATAATAGCTAAATTGGCTAGGTGTGTCGCATATGCTGAATTGCATAAAAGATTATTCAATATTGCAGCAGTTGTTTTTGGCGTAACTTGTATACTCATATCTGCTGCAGCTTTATATCTCAATATTGTAGTACTATCGCCATCAACAGCAAATGAAAAAGAGAACAAACCAGCTCCATCTATATCGACTGCTGAAGCGGTAACTAGTACAAAAGCTTCCCTTGGAACAAAGGTATCCCCTGGAACAAAGGCATCTCCTGGAACAAAGGCATCCCCTGGAACAAAGGATTTCCCTGGAACAAAGGCGTCCCCTGGAACAAAGGTTTCCTCTGGAACAAAGGTATCCCCTGGAACAAAAGTTTCCCCTGGAATAAAGGCTTCCCCTGGAACAGAGGTTTCCCCTGCAACAAAGGCATCCCCTGGAACAAAGGATTTCCCTTTAACAAAGGCGTCCCCTGGAACAAAGGTATCCTCTGGAACAAAGGTTTCCCCTGGAACAAAGGTATCCCCTGGAACAAAAGTTTCCCCTGGAATAAAGGCTTCCCCTGGAACAAAGGTTTCTCCTGGAACAAAGGTTTCCTCTGGAACAAAGGTTTCCTCTGGAACAAAGGTTTCCCCTGGAACAAAGGTTTCCCCTGGAACAAAGGTTTTTCCTGCAACAAAGGCATCCCCTGGAACTAAGGTTTCCTCTGGAACAAAGATTTCTCCTGGAACAAAGGTTTCCCCTGGAACAAAGGTTTCTCCTGGAGCAAAGGGATCCCCTGTAACAAAGGTTTTCCCTGGAACAAAGGTTTTCCCTGGAACAAAGGCGTCCCCTGGAACAAAGGTTTTCCCTGGAAAAAAGGTATCCCCTGGAACAAAGGTATCCCCTGGAACAAAAGTTTCCCCTGGAATAAAGGCTTCCCCTGGAACAAAGGTTTCTCCTGGAACAAAGGTTTCCTCTGGAACAAAGGTTTCCTCTGGAACAAAGGTTTCCCCTGGAACAAAGGTTTCCCCTGGAACAAAGGTTTTTCCTGCAACAAAGGCATCCCCTGGAACTAAGGTTTCCTCTGGAACAAAGATTTCTCCTGGAACAAAGGTTTCCCCTGGAACAAAGGTTTCTCCTGGAGCAAAGGGATCCCCTGTAACAAAGGTTTTCCCTGGAACAAAGGTTTTCCCTGGAACAAAGGCGTCCCCTGGAACAAAGGTTTTCCCTGGAAAAAAGGTATCCCCTGGAACAAATGTTTTCCCTGGAATAAAGGCTTCCCCTGGAACAAAGGTTTCTCCTGGAACAAAGGTTTCCCCTGCAACAAAGGCATCCCCTGGAACAAAGGTTTTTCCTGCAACAAAGGCATCCCCTGGAACTAAGGTTTCCTCTGGAACAAAGATTTCTCCTGGAACAAAGGTTTCCCCTGGAACAAAGGTTTCCCCTGGAACAAAGGTTTTTCCTGCAACAAAGGCATCCCCTGGAACTAAGGTTTCCTCTGGAACAAAGATTTCTCCTGGAACAAAGGTTTCCCCTGGAACAAAGGTTTCTCCTGGAGCAAAGGGATCCCCTGTAACAAAGGTTTTCCCTGGAACAAAGGTTTTCCCTGGAACAAAGGCGTCCCCTGGAACAAAGGTTTTCCCTGGAAAAAAGGTATCCCCTGGAACAAATGTTTTCCCTGGAATAAAGGCTTCCCCTGGAACAAAGGTTTCTCCTGGAACAAAGGTTTCCCCTGCAACAAAGGCATCCCCTGGAACAAAGGTTTTTCCTGCAACAAAGGCATCCCCTGGAACTAAGGTTTCCTCTGGAACAAAGATTTCTCCTGGAACAAAGGTTTCCCCTGGAACAAAGGTTTCTCCTGGAGCAAAGGGATCCCCTGTAACAAAGGTTTTCCCTGGAACAAAGGCGTCCCCTGGAACAAAGGTTTCCTCTGGAACAAAGGTTTCTCCTGTAACAAAGATTTCCCCTGGAACAAAGGTTTCCTCTGGAACAAAGGTTTCTCCTGGAACAAAGGTTTCCCCTGGAACAAAAGTTTCCCCTGGAATAAAGGCTTCCCCTGGAACAGAGGTTTCCCCTGCAACAAAGGCATCCCCTGGAACAAAGGATTTCCCTTTAACAAAGGCGTCCCCTGGAACAAAGATATCCCCTGGAACAAAGGTTTCTCCTGGAACAAAGGTTTCCCCTGGAACAAAGGTTTCCCCTGGAACAAAGGTTTCCCCTGGAAGAAAGGTTTCCCCTGGAACAAAGGTTTCTCCTGGAATAAAGGTTTCCCCTGAAGCAAAGGATTCCCCTGGAACAAAGGCATCCCCTGGAACCAAGGTTTCCCCTGGAACAAAGGCTTCCTATGGAAGTGCAACAAATTTGGTGGAAAACGAGAAAACAGCTGTTGCGGGCGAATCAGGGGTGACCGAAAGATTTGCCAAAGCATATGAAACAAACAGTAGAGGTACAGAGGAAATAGGTAGCACTAGTCAATCAGCGTCAGCTGCTGCTATAGGTGGAGGAGCAGCTGTTCGAGACGAAGCAACCGCTATGATTCAAACAGCTTCTGTAGATGAATCAGCGACTATGATTCAAGCAGTTTCTATAGATGAATCAACGACTGTGATTCAATCAGCTTTTATAGATGAATCAACGACTGTGATTCTAGAAGCTTCAATAGATGAATCAAGGAGTATGATTCCAGCAGCCGCTGTAGATGAATTAACCGCTATGATTGAAGCGGCTGAATCTACTTCTAGGGACGAAGCATTTGCTCGGAATGTTGCAACTGCTGGAGATGAAGAGACTGTTCTGACTGAAGCAACTGTGGTTGCTGAAACAGCTGCTGTGACTGAAGCAACTGTGGTTGTTGAGGCAGCTGTTTCTAATGCAACGGCTGAATTTCGAACTAAATTCTCTACAGAAGAATCCGCTCCAGTATTTTGCACAACATCCAGGCCGGTGGCAGTTGTGCCTCCATTCACATCTCAACCATCAGCACTCTCACAATCCTCTGAACATCAACGAAGGCCCATCATTGACCTTGCTTCCACTGGACCAATTCCTCAACCATCAGGCCTTAATTCCGCTTCAAACATTATTCCACCTGAACCGCCTAACCCTCTGCCACCGGAAATCGACAACGTATCGATTCCTGTAGAGCTGATTCAACAGATGCAGGCCATGAGACAGCAAGATAGTTTGCCGTTTATTCCTCAGCAGTGCCTGGATACTTAGGTACTGATACACTTGAGCTGCGTTCTCAGGCATTTCCTCTAATGTTGTATATTACTTTAATTAATAATAAAAAAGCTAAAAAGCTAAGGTTAACCTCAGTTTCCTCACTCGAAAGCGATATCAGTGACAGGAGAGCCCGGGATTTGAGCCCCGCACATACTTATCCGCGGTCGAGTGTCTTACCGACTTCGCCACTGGCTCCAGCCAATATTAATAATATTAAAGGTTTAACTTCCTTTTCCTCATACAAGAATGATGTCAAGGACGTCCCCCCATCACATGTCAACACAAATCGATTCACCCAAAACGAATGGTTGATGAATAAACTATATATTAATTATTATATATTTTATATCAATTATTTATTATTATTATTAAAGTGAATAATTAATGAATTATTAATCATCATCATCAACATCTTCCCCTTAATCCCAGTTTAACTAAGGTCGGGATACGAATATACCTGCTTAAATAATTAATTATTCTCTCTCATAGAGCACTGCAAACTGGCAGGTCCGTGGCATATAACGCCTCCACTCTCTCTGTATATATTATATGTCACTGTATATTTTGAGTGTATTGAAATAAACATTGTCCTCTCTTTCTCTCCCTCTCTCTCTCTCTCTCTCTCTCTCTCTCTCTCTGTCTTCCGCTCATTAATTAATTATTAATAGTAATTAATTTTGTCTATAATATATGTTTATCAATTTTCTGTAAATTTACAAAGAAACAAGTATTTTACAATACAAAATATATATAATACTTTTCGAATGAATTTGCGAATTCTGAACAATACATTTTTATAATTATGATCGGCAATTATAACTATTAATTACTCTTCGACGTTCCTGACATTAGCTTATGGCGAGGAACCGGACGTTAAATTCTTATTGATTGATTTATTGATATAGATGTATAATTAAATCACATTTTGTAATACATGTACATGTACGTAATCTGATTCTGTCGAAATATGTGGCAGCAAATTGTATTAATAAAATCAGACAAGTTTATGATGCATAACTTTGACTAGGAATATATATATATATATATATATATATATATATATATATATATATATATATATATATATATATTGCTTTTGATGTGGTGTTTTGGCGCCTATTTGAGTAGATTCTGGAACAGACATCCCTGACATTGCCTTATGGCGAGGAACCGGACGTTAAATTCCTATGGATTTATTGATTGAACAATATTTTCACTAATTTATTAGGATATTTGCAGCAAGCTTTTTATGTTGATAAATATGAACACTTTGATTGAATAAAGCGTTTTGATAAAGAACCTTAAAGAGGGGAGTGTACTATTTGACAAGCAGTGCTATTTTAACCTGCAGTGACATGCAATAATTTTTTTCTCCCAACACGATCAGATTTATCTGAACATAAACGTCTTCTCATATAAAACTAACGGAGTTGACACATGATCAGTTTAATTGCTTAGAAACACTTCGGATAATATATCTTCTACACACATATCTGATGCAAATCAAAATGATTTTATCTACTAATATTTATATTAGCAGTTTTTGAGAACTCTTCATCAATCTCCGCAAGATCATTTTTCCGTTTTCCTAATCATATGATATGTCAAAGCATGTATTGTTGTGTTTGAATATTTTCAGTTACTTGTGAGTCGAAGTTCAAGCGACACTGTGTGCCATGTTCTATATATACTCTGAATTCTCTCCGGTCTCTGGACAGCAAACAGTAAAAATAACGAAGTCATCAGGTGCGGATTCAGAGGGGGCCTAGGGGGCCCGGCCCCACTTTAGGTCCGCCTATAAAATTGTTAGACAATATTTTCACTGTATTCTTGTCTATTTGTATGCGTAAATATGTATAAAAGAGCAGTTGTTCAAGTGCAGGGGGGGGGACTCAGTTCCACTAACTCTTTTTAAAATGTACTCCCCCGCTAGGAGTCCGTATTTGATATAGGCCTACTAGGGTTTTGTACAATGGAAGGGGACTCGAAATTTTTTTTACAATTTCCCTAGCTCTCAATTCCCACTTTAACAATGGCCGCTGGCTGGAGCCAGTGGCGAAGTCGGTAGGATACTCGATCGCGGATCAGTATGTGCGGGGTTCAAATCCAGGGCTTGCCCGTCACTGACATCGCTTTCTAGTATGGATACTGACGTTAACATTAGCTTTAGCTTTCTTTACTTTAACCTCTGTATAAGAGTGAAAAGAGTGTCAGTAAAATATTTGAACTCTGTCCATGAGCAATGGTGCAACTGGCCTTGGCTGGGGGAGCTAGGCCCACCCTCGCACAAATTTTTTGCAATTTTTACAGATCTGCTGAGTTGTTTTACAGAGTAGAAAGACCTACTGTTTCCAAAGCAAATGTAGGTATTTAGGTTTGTATGTCTTTTCCACAGTCATAACTTACCAAGCTAGAAATCTAAAATCTTTGAAACCATAACAGATATCATAAATATATTATATTGCACCATTAGCTTTAATTATAAGTTTCGATTAATAGCTTAACTAATCATTCGTATCATTTACCATCATCATCATCAGTTCCTAGATTTCTGAAAAGAACATAGGGTGGCAACATTCATCCATTCGTTTTTATCATCAGAAATCCTTTATCCTCACACCTAATTCCCATGAAATGTCCAAGGATATTGAATCTCTGTTGATTTTGATAAACCAAGTACTTACTCTTTTTCTTATTCCTTGGTTTGGCTTCCAATTAACTGCAGTCTTTGCACATGTATCCTCATAAAATCTTAATAAATGATCCAAGAACATTTATCATCGGTCAATGTGAAATTGTCAGATTATATTTTATCAAATTCTAAGTTGTTAAATAATAATTAGGTTATTTTAAAAATCCGAAAAACCCTGCTTTTTGGATTTTTTAAATAATTTATAAAACATCATAGTTGGATGTGACCATAGAGCTGCTGCATTTTAATATTCAGAACTATTGTGTTTTCAGTATTCAGTCTGATGAGTTATGATCAAGACTATTTTATGCTTATTTGACTGATATGATGATGATGATATATATACACCTAACTGAAAAACTTATTAATTACAAATTACAAAAGAAAACTAATCCATTGTATTCATTGTAAGATACTCTGAAAGTCCTCTGGCTTTCTCACTAATTAAAAAAAATCCCCATCGGGGAAAGAAGGGCAACTACTTTTCGCCTGTCATTGAAAAAAATTATTTCGCTCAAGCATTGCTATTCTCTCCCTGAATGTAGTACAGGTATGGGCGGGTTATGCTGATGGGATACGGTTCACCTTGGCCCATTCTAAGAGCGAAGGGTAGTAGGGAACATTTTTAAGCCCCCCCCCCAATAGCATTTTTCTGGTTGCGCCACTGTTTCGGAGAAGGCGTGGGCTTAAGCAAAAAATGTGGACACTCAAAAAAAATCAGGCTCCCCTTGAATCATTGGATTTGATATTTCATGTCCTGAAGCGATATCATTGAGTGGACATGTATTTAGATGTGGTACTAATTTTTTATTCCATCGAATTAAATTTCGATGTTACTGTCTGATAAATGACTACTTTGTAAATAAATTCATTTAAGTTGTGTGTTCTAACACGCTAAAAGTAATCAGTACATGTACGGCAAGTGGACCATGCATTTTCAAAGACGTAACATTACGATGTTGTTTTTGTCTAGTCTAAGCAAGAATATAAGGCTTCAGTGTTCACTCAGTGCAGTTACGTTATAGGCCTATAGTACTTACTGTATAACGATTATACTGTATATAGTCCATCTCTCTTTTCCATCAAATGTCTTTGAGTTACGACCAGTGCCTAAACCGCCTTTTCTTTAATGCCTTTATCTTTGGACTGATTTTCTTGATTTTGGAATTTACACCGTTTTTGAATTTTTTTGCTCGCCGGCTTGATTTTGTCTCAGTAGTGCTCGATGTTGTCATTGATGACTATACCACTCTAATTGTTGTTATATTATGTTTGTTGCAACTGAATGAGTATTTTCAGTGTTCATGTAAATATAGGCTGATTGCTTAGTCCTACCATCATTATATTCTATAGAACTTTCAAACCAGTTTTACTTCAGAGATATTCTATAGCATCTCTATTCTTGAATTATGTTAAATGAATTATTTTAAATATCTATCTCATTGATTAGCTTGTAATTAAGTTACAACGCAATGGGCAAAATGTGACGCTTTTAGCCAGCAAGCTATTATTATGTCTTTTCGGTTTAGATTCTGCTTAATTTTTAAAAGTCATATATTGTAATATAAGTCATATATATATATATATATATATATATATATATATATATGACTTATATTACAATATATGACTTTTAAAAATTAAGCAGAATCTAATATATATATATATATATATATATATATTTATATATATATATATATAGTTGTCATATATTGTTTTATATATATAATATCTGTTCGGATTTACTCTATAGGCACTTAACGCTTTTTTAGTTAGTTGCTATTTAGTTTAATCAATTTAGTTTCACATGTAATCTACATTGTACTCGGATGATTTCAATAATCACTGCTGTTTTGTTTGCCTTTGGTCTTGTCCTAAATTATTCGAAGCGCTAGTAAATCGCTAAAAGTTAACGATAAATTAGATCAATACAGGAGTTGGTACAAACATTTCATCATTACACGAAGCCAAGATTAACCAGAGTTCGTTCTCGATAATTTTGACCCATAAGCTCTCAACAGTAAAAACCAATTTGAGTTTTCTGCGTCCTTTTTTATAATTTAATTTCCATTAGAAATAAACAAAATTACTGAGTCACCTCACTAATGAACACAATTATTTGCAGCGTTCTTATTGTTTGTTGTTTTACCAGCAAACAGTAAAAGAAAGAAAACATTTGATGGCTGCAAAAGTCTCAAATAGGGGATTGCAAAAAAAACTTTTATAACAGTATATTTAGTCGTTGACTTATTTCGACTGTTAATAGAAACCTAATAACAGTCGAAATATTTTCATAACTAAATACACTCTATAAAAGTTACTATAGATTGCTCATCCTGATCATTGGGAGTGCTGATACTAAATTAAAATTTAGTTTTTTTCCCTATAGTTACGACGTGACATACCGCATGTGCTACATAGTTCCTTTATTGGTTGCTGTATTTGTAGTTTCTTAATTTCCTCCATTCCTATAATTTTCTCCATTCCTCTTTTAGTATTTTACTAAAAGATTGGCCACAGATCAATTTTATCATCATCCTAAAAAATTTTATATCATGTAGATTTTGAGAAAAAAATATTTTGTCATGTGAATCTTCTGAATGTCACTAGTTCGCAAGATGGAACTATCAAATGCAGCATTGTGAGACTTATAGCAGAAAGTGTAACAATTCAATAGCAACAGCAGCTACAATAACAACGATAATAAGTTACTAACAAGTTACAACAACATTAGCAACTGCGCTAATAATAATAAGCAACGACATGCAATCGTACCAGGGATGGATACAGGAACTTTTTAAGAGGGGGCCGAGATTTTTTTTGAGAGTACACATTTTTTGCTTACGCCCCGTATTATACCCCCCCCCCCACTCATACCTGTACTAATGTCAAGGGTAAACCTAATATGCCGAAAATCCTACATTATTTTGGAAAAGAGTAGGTTAATTATTTCGATTCTGAAGAAACTCAGCAGATCTGGATGAATTGCAAAAGTGACCTAATTTTGGCGGTAGGCCTAGTGGAACTATTCGAGTTCCCTATCGTACCACCCCCCCCCCCTCTCTAACCAATGCTTACAAACATATTTACACATAGAAATTACCATAGAAACAATGAAAATATAGTTTTCTTATTTTTTCGACGGGCCTAAGGGGGGCCCTGGCCCCTGTCCCCATGGATCAGCCACTGAACCGTACCAATTATTGTCTTTATACAGACTATATGAACTTTACATGATTGTAGTTGCAATGCGAAGCGAATGCTTTGTAATTGTAAATGACCCAAAGTAGATGCAAATATGAATTTCCAACTTCAATCACTAGGCTACAGGCTTCCATCAGTAGGCTACAGGTTTCAATCTAAAAATTTCTTCGATATTGGCGCTCTAAACTTTATTCTAATATTTACTTTGTCAATATATGCCAACTAAGGTGTGCCTGTGAAGTAATATAGAACAAAATATATGTCATTTTTGTTATATCAATATATCAATATGCTCTTGTACAACTTTTTGCAATAGACCTAATAATTAATATTTGTTTTAAATGATACAGAAATTGATTTTAAATTTATTTATATCGTAATTAAAATTTCAATGTATTTAAAGTAACTATATAAATATTTCTCCATTTTTTATCATTAAATGTCTCTATTCGTTTATCATACACGGTCCTCTCTACAGGAAGGGTAGCGTATTCTGAACTCTGAGCAAGTAGTATTACTTACGTCATATCTGTATAGGGATATTTTTTTTGGCAATAACCGCAGCAACTAGTCCAGATAAATTATGTCAAGTGTAATGACCTATGCGTCATAATGTTATTCGACCTAGACTAGACTTACCCTATTTAAGCTACACGTCTATTATTATAATTCAGGAAGTAAATAGTCCTACATTTTATTTGTACTTGAATGCAGCTTATGTACGTTAGATTTTACAAGTTACCCAGCAAATGTATAGAACCTTGACATCATCATCATCATCGACATCATCATCATATTCTTCTTCTTCTTCCCTTAAATCCCAGTTTATCCAAGGTCGGGATACGAATAGACTTTCTCCAGTCAAGTCTATCTATTCGAATTTCTGGAGCCTAGGCGCTCTCCTATCGAATGCCCTTTCTGACGTTGGTTTGGATATTATTTTTTCGCCTTCTACGACACGTGCATATTTACAGAGATGGTCTATTCTTAAACCAACCCGGACACAACACGAGGAAATGTATAGAACTTTGACATGTATGCTAAATGAAACGACTATCTCCGACAGTAGCTTTAAATTAAAAAAACTGACTAGTAAATATAACTTAATTATTAAAATATAGATAGCATTTAAATCTAATCAAAGTACTAACTAGGAAATAGTCAATACACATCTTCGACATGCGATGAAGACCAAGACATGACAGCATAAACTAAGTTACTATAGCTCATTGAAAGCATGTTACCAAAGAAGACTAGCCTAACTCTGCCCTATCTATTTTATGACCTAGTGATTTGTCAAGTGATTTTACATAAAAGTAAATATCTCCTGCATAGCTCTGCTAGCTTAATCATTATGACGTAATTAAAGTAGCTGATGCTCATTTGCTTAAACGACTTAACTTAAACTTAAAGGTTAACGTAAAGAAGACTGCAGAAATATGACAAATCATATCTCTTCTATAGCTTCCGCATTATCTGACACAGTCACCTCTAGCTGAATGGTGTTCTGCAGATTCTTAATAGATTTAATTCTATCCACAGTCTTATTTCATACTCACTAGAGAGGACTCCATTGATCAGCTGTTCACCTATTACACAATACTTAGCTCAAATTAAACTACATGAAGAAATGATGTAGTATGTACTTCACTCTAAAGCTTCTCACAGTTTTTTCTTCAACTGATACCAACGAGAATCAAGGCCAAGCCTCGACGTTAAATTTCAAGCAATCGAATCGACGTGATAATTTATGTGGCATTTAAGATTCTATTGCACTGATTCATTCATATAAAAGTGATTATTCTACTTAGTCGATCAATTGATTTGTATTTTCTCAGATTTGCGATATTTGAATATCTTCACATTTATTTTAACTTAGCCTATTTCTTAAATAATAGTAATTATAATTTCAGAACCCCTGCTCGTCTAAAGCAACTGCGTGACTGCGGCGCTGCTCATATAGGCCTACTATGCAAACAATGTAATAGGAACAGGACCCGTTCATCGGCCTAAAGTGAAAGCATTGTATGCATATTGTTCTTTTCACCGAAGGACTCTAAATATTGTTCATTTGCAAAGCCAAGATATTAATTTAACTTAATTAACAATTTTCATCTTAGTATGATTGAAATGTAGACGAATTCTTATCAAACATAAAAAACAACGTAAAGTGGGCGTGACTTTATCACTAGCTGCTGCAGCTAACCACTTGAACACAGCTCCTTGCAATCATCGCTATTTGGTTTAGTATCATACTCAGTTCAGGCGCAAAAGCAGTGCCGGCACTGGACCGTACTGCTGCTAAGAGAAGTCATGATAATTATATCAATACTGTAGCTCTTAATACTACATGTAGATACTGCTTAGTAGAAGTAGCGAAAAGTATAAGAACTAGTGTAAGAACTTTCATAAACTAAAACATCGTTTAGAATTTTCACTAATTCTTCGATTCTAATCTGGACAGTTATTTATTTAATTTTTTAATAAACTTGCAGAAAGTTAGTAAATTAGAAGAATTGATTTAGATCATCCGGATTATTTAGATTTTGGAAGTCTTCAAATGAAATAATATTTTAACTCTCTATTTTATTGCTAAGATATGATTAAAATTTTGACCTTCTTTAAAAAGTGTTAAGTATTGAAGTTTCTCTTGATTTGGCCTAATTAGTGGCAATTTGATTTGTGTGTCACGTTGTAAATTGCAAAGTTTTTTTCTAACTTAACTGTATGTTTATGCGCTTATTTCTTCTTTTATTTTCTTTTTGCTTGTATCTACCATGTATTGGCGTATAAGGACTATATTATAGACAACGTGAAAGCACATTCAGAAATAGAGACTGATATGAATTAAACTTGCGAATTTAGTCAGAGAAACATAAAACAGAAACCAAGAAAGGAAACTATGTAGCACATGCGGTATATCATGTGTGTAACTATACGAGCAAAAAAACATAATAATGTAATGATGTGCTATAAAGTTATACGTGTAGAAGTGACCGCGGATGACTATGTTACGGAAGTGTATATTGACGTCAGTTTCGCGTCGTCTGTGGACATCTTGTTTACGTGGCTATGGCAATTGATTACGAGAATTCTTATGGTAATATTAGTAATTTTATTAGTTTTTATTACTATTTTTATTTATTTTTTATTATTATATTATTATAATTGTATGCTATTATTATTATTTTATTATTAGCTTTTATTGGCAGATATTAGTAGTTTTTATTTGACATTTGACCTTTGCCCAAATGAAGCAGCATTCCTTCTTGGGTATTACTCGGGTTCATGTTTATCCTGTGCTACAATAGTTCTTCTCTTGTATCTCTTTCTCTAAGCTTAGTCTTCTTCATTGTGTGTGTCTTGGACTACTATATTTATGCTATATAAAGCGATGCCAGTGACGGGCCGTGATGAGGGACTATTAAAAAGATGTTGATAGTTGATAGTCGACAGAGGGAGTGGATGGGGTGGAGTTGAGTCTTAGTTTAGTTCTTCATTGGTTTTCTTTTACTTCTTTTCTATTTCTTCTTCGTCGAAATCAACTAAGGTAACTAAGGTAACTAACGGTATAGGTTGAATGAACCTATACCGTTAGTTACCTTAGTGACCTTGAATTAAATGAACCTTGTATTAGAGCTTACTATGTAACTATAAAATTTATGAACTGCAACTGTTGTAAGAGGCAGCTAATATAGATTAAAGCAAATGTAACTATACATTGAACAGTATTATCATTATAGTATGCTTTTGTATGTGTGAATGTAAGTTTTATTGTTAGTTTAATTCTATGGTCTTGGTCTTATAATCTAACGTAGTGAAAGTCATTTTAATCCCCAAAGCCTATATCAGGTTCGAACCCGTAACAGGACTACATGTACACCTTCGCAGTACAAGAAGAACAAGCGATGTTCAATTATCCAAAGCCATATTTGTCATTGTCTATTATTATATTTATTTATATGTATTCTTCGTATTATTATATTATTATAACAATTATTTAACAATAAAGTTTATTTCATTTTTTCAACTGTTGCAGCAAACTAGTATAGATATAACTAGATTGGACTTACGAACTAACAGGACTAATATATCTTATAAAAGCTCTATCGTCGATATTACACGTAGACTTATTGCAAAATCGAACTAGTTCGGATATACAATATTCACTTGCTTCAATTTTCAAGTCTACAAGAGTTAGCAGTGTCATACTTAGAAATTATTATACGAACACGTATTCAAATTTCTACTTGAAGGTAGACAGTACTAATATACACAGAGTAAAGACAGTACTAATATACACAGTACAGACAGTACTAATATACACAGTACAGACACTACTAATATACACAGTACAGACAGTACTAATATACACAATATATACATTATAATCAAAGTTATCTTCTATTCTGGATTTGCTTATCGATATACTATACAAGATAAAAGCAATTTATATCACTGAAGATGACGAATCTACTAAAAACTAGCGTTATCGAAGATAAGTCGATGGATGAAGCAGCGGTGACATCGAAGGGCGAAGCAGCTCAGTCTTCAAAATCGCCCCGTTCCATCAATCACAGTCATAGTAATTTAAATTTTCTGCTACGCTTCCTGGATTTATTGAAGCAATTTATGACTCCGACGAAAGACTTAGCAGATGATCTGATTCAGGACCTAGAGAGTGTTGTGCATAGACAGTTTGCTTATCTTTCCAGCAATAAACATAAACAATCACATCAGGATGTTACTGAACCTGATCTTATTCTGCATGACCATTTGGACATCAGAACATCCTGTGCGCGTAGTTTTGGATCAGAAATTACGGATGTGAAACTTGCATGCCCCACTAAAGTGAAAAAAAGTGACGTAGTGAAATTGAAAAATAGTGAAATTAAGTCTACCAATAATGATCGCCTGGAATCAGAAAAAGCAGATGATCCACATCGTAAAGTAGCAACTGCTAACGAATCGCTGACAAATTGTCCGACATCCGGATCAACTGAAGTGGATAAGGATCTGGAAACAGCAACTGCTTGCTCGACTCCAAGTATCGTCAAAGACTTAATTAATATTCATGAATCTATTGATGAAATTTGCGCTGAAGTGATAAATGAAACCACAATTACAGGAGTTAATGTCGTCGCTGAACGAATTGGTGATAGCCATGTATGCGAGAATGAAGTAAATATTGAATGTGTGCAATTAGAATTCAGTACAAAAGAGGTATGTGAAAATTCTTACAATTCGGACGACGCAACAACCATAACTACAGATGAAGCAGCTAAAATGCCATCTATTGAAGCATTAGCAGACGATGATGAAACAGCACGGCAAGTATATGTAGAATGGTCATGTAATATAATGGAAACAACCAATTTTATAACACCAGAAACGGAAGATATAATTGAAAATTTAGTTTCGTTTTTCGTATCTCCGAAAGTGAACCCAAAATTATTTAAAATCATGGAAGTTGTTTTCTATGCAGCAGCGAATATGAATAACGAAGCATCTGCTCTTGTTTCACAAGTGGAAGGATCATCTGTAAGAAATGATTCACAAGAAAATGGAGTTCAAGCTATATCAAATGGTGGAACACAAATGCAAATACTAAATGTGGATAATACTATACAAGAGGCGGCTGAAAATTTCAATAATGTTACCACAAACATAGCTTTAGACGCTGCGGAGAAATTTGATATTAGTGCAAGCGAGGATTCCACTGGGTTATTAGTACAGCCCGCTTCTAGAGCAGTTGCAATGGAAGCAAATCCAACTAATCATATTGCTAGTCGAGTGAAATCATCAAAAGCACAAGCTAAAACTAAAACATCATCATCTGCTTTGCTACGTGCAGCTGTCAGAAGAAAACCATTCGTATCGAAATATTTTAGACGGAACATATTTGCACGTAAATCATTTGTAGCCAAAGCTGTCCTTTCGAAAGCTGCTAAAGTAGAAAACTACAAACCAAATGCAAAGAATTCACAATCTTTGAAACCAGTTAAATCCAAAGGCAAGGCATCAACTACTACTAAGGCAAAATTCTTTACATCGAAGAACTGTAGAAAAAAGGATTCCACAAAAACCTGCAAGGAAAAGAATTTCAGGAAATTAATTGCCTCCAGTACAGGAGCGTATGAATCAAACGCAGTTTCGATGAATGCGACAGTTACCATGCCTACAAGGAAATCAACTAGTACCGTGACGTCTACAGAATCTACATTAACTAGACCAACAGCAATTGTGCACCCAATGGTAACATCAAATTCATTAGATCAACAATCTCCAGAACAGCAGCAAGCCCCCTTTATTGATCTCGCTTTATTGGGACAAGCTGCAACACTTACAGATTCTATTCCAAACCCTAGCTTTAGCCCAAACCCTAACGTTAACCCTAGCCCTAACTCTAGTCCTAGCCCTAACAATAACCATAATCCTAACCCTAACCCTAGCCCTAACCCTAGTCCTAGCCTTAACAATAACCATAATCCTAGCCAAAACCCTAGCCCTAGCCCTAGTCATAACCCTAGTCCTAGCCCTAGTCATAACCCTAGTCCTAGCCCTAGTCATAACCCTAGCGCTAGTCATAACCCTTCAAATCTTCCTGCTCAACTTCCCACGCAATCACCATCATCGCTGATAGTTGCAAGCCTCTCCGGGACGGATCAGGTTCAAGCACACGTTGAGTATCTGAGACAGCGAGATGGTTTGCCATTTATACCGGTTCCCTGTATGGATTCTTAGAAATCAGAAGTAACTTGTTTATAATGTATCCGAAGTCTGTAACTTTCGTATAGCGTTTAGCTTTACATTGTGATAGATCGTATATTCTAGACTATTGACGGAATTACATGGACAACGAATTTCTGAAGAATTTAAAAAATTATGTAAAATAACATTTTTGTATTATCTGACAGAGGTTGAATGTATCTTCCATAGTTTAAAGGCTGGATATATCATTCACTTGTGCCACTTCTTCGATCGTTTAGTGACCTTTGCTCGGGTTTCCTTTAATCGTAGCTTTGTGTTACAGCTCGGGATCTTGCCCTTAAGTGTAAGAGCTGAGTGTACGTACGCTAATAAGTTGGAAGCCTATATAACTCAGGTATTTTGTGTATGGGGAGATTAAAACATTGAATCTACAATGCAACTTACTGTTACCTTAATCATTGTGACGGTAGCTCGAGTGTGTCGAGTCGACTTGAAGAGAAGCCGTGTGCTTCTGGATCTTGCAATTAAACACACTACCACCTACCTACCTACCTACCTACCTGTATGAGAGAGATTATTATTGTTGGTCATGAGTTTAGTCTGTTGGTGTCTCGTGTAGCTGAGTGGACGCCCATTCCTATTCGAAGGGTTTTCTATCGGCTTCTAGTGTACAGATTTATGTTGATTTGTCTTTGGTGTTCAGGAACGATCGTAACATTTTGTTCTTTATTTATGCAATCCATTATAACAATATAGCATTGCCATATACATTTATATCGGGTCTCTTCCAGCTCAACCCCACGTGGGCATTAACTATGTACAAATGTAACTATAAGTTTTCATTTAAGTTGATTCGTTGTTATTGCATGTCACAAATATTAGATATAATTGTATTCATGAACATTAATCTGAAGACTAGAGATTTGCTTATTATTTTGTTCTTGCTCTATTTTCAATTCAATTTATTGCTCTATTTTTAAAGACTTTAAAAATCTATAATACTACAGAGCTATTTTATTCGTATTTCTTATGTTTTAAGCCTAGTAACATTCTATTCTTTGTAAATTAATCGATTTGATTTGTATTAGCACAAGGGTTTTATGTTCATATGCTATCTATGCAAATCTTCAAATTCATTGCGCTTTGTATTAGTATAAATATTACTAGGAAATAACTTAGTCTTTTCCTTTACGGATGTTCCAATAGGCTGAATAGTAGCATCTAAACCTGCATCCAAGTTGAACCATGGTCTGTTTCGCCTAGAGTTCATATTTATTTGTTTTCTATATTTCAGATTTAATTTTAAGTGAAATTCATTTTATAGAATTATTGTTTCATATTCACTTGATTTTGATGCCCGTTCCGTGACTCCTTACTCCAATCTCTCTATTTTCGAAATTTTTCATTTTATATTTTAATGCCCGTCATGTATATACTTGTATATACTCTATGTATATAATCATGTATATACTCTTAAGTATATTTGTATTACTTGTATGCTGATTAACATTTTTATTACCTGTCATTGTAACGAATGGGGGAAGGCATTGCTTCCTGAAAACAACACGTTTTCATGATTCATTAATTGTTAAACATAATTTATTACGAACCATTAACACTTATCAATTACTCTATCAATCATCTGTCATTTATACAAATGACAGACGTACATGATTGATTATAATAGCAAACATGTATGCTACGCCGTAACAACGGTATAAAGTAATTATATTACTAATATAACAATAATTATATTAAACCAGTAGGCCTATAGATGTCCTAATTTCGCTATATCTATTAGAATACAAATAATTTTTAAAAAATATGAAGTATCCACAACTTAACTTCACTACTTTAATTTCTTAGCCTCTTATCAACTGTTCAATTCACCTTCTTACTTCTGTTCACCTACGGTAACTGACCTCTCAAGTCATACCAGAATATATTAATAGCGTAGGGGTAACGTCATGAAGTTTTAAATGACCGATCCTAAGGTGAATTGAACCCTCGTGAGTTCGATTCCCAGCCGCGCTGATCTGAGAGTATAAAATATCGGACATTCACTGGACTGGTTACACAAAAAATCGTTTAAATTGCCTAACGGTTTAAACAAGTGGCATTAAAAGTGATAGATATCAACAGAGTTGATCATTTCACTATAATGCGTGTTTTCTGTGTGATATAATTGCATTTGAAAAGATTCAGTAAACAAATAAATTACGGATATTTGTTGATGACATTTACTTAATTAATTAGCTTGCAAACAGTTTAGGATGCATTGAAATTTGAAAGCAGTTTGACGTTTTCAGCAAATAGGCTAGTTATGATTATGTATCATCGCTCTTTAGTTTCTTCTTATTTTTATGACTCAGATATTTTAATATGTACGGATTTATTCGTTAATAGCTTGACCTTTGCAGTTAGTTGCTACTTAGTTTAATAAATGCAGTTGCATAATATTTATAAAATTGTACTCGGATGATTCTAATGATCGTTGTTGTTGTGTTTGTTTCTGGTTTTTTGGTTTGGTTGGTTTTTGGTTTGGTTAGTCCTATTCTAAGCGCTTGTAAATCGTTAAAAGATAGATCAATCAAACAGGACAAGAGAACATTACGCCACTACGCCTATTTACCATCCGTTAAATTATTTGCCTATTTAAACATCGCCATGGGCTGTAGCCACGGCGATGTTTAAATAGGTGTTTAAATATAAACATCGCCGTGGCTACAGCCCATGGCGATTTTGCCAAGATATTTGACCGCGGATCAGTATGTGCGGGGTACAGACCCTGGGCTCGCTCGTCATTGACATCGCTTTCGAGTGAGGAAACTGACGTTAATATGAGCTTTTAGCTTTTCACCAGAGCTCGCTCTCAACAATTGAAGGAAACTTTCTAGTTCTTAATTTTCAAAACGAATTTGAGTTTTCTACTTACGTTTAATTTATAAGTAGGAAAGTTGAATTAAATTAACCATGAATTTATATGAAAACAAACAAAATCGATGAATCACGTCACGAACGTAAACAATTACGACAGTTAATAAAAGCACTTAACCTTATTACAAAACCCATGCATTTTATAATAATAATAATAATAATAGTAATAACAATTAGAATGCTACAGTCAACAATAACAACATCGAGCACTATTGAGACCAAATCAAGCAGGCAAACAAAAAAATAAGGTCCAAAAACGGTGAAAATTTCAAAATCCAGAAATTCAGTCCAAAGTAATAGAAATAATAAACTAAAGTATTAGAAAGATAGAGAAAAGAAAACAAGAAAACGACATTATATATGGCTGACAGCGGGCATTGACATTGTTGAGGCAAACAACTAAACTGAAGACTATTCAACGCATGCGATCATTTAGATTACAACAAATCAAGAATGTTTAAAGCTTTTGTCCAGAAACTTCAGATTTCCAGTTACAATATTTTAGCACAATATGTAATATATACAATATGTAAGCATGTAATTATCAGCAGATAATCAGCAATTATCAGTTCTTTGAGTTAATTGAGACAAATGCTTTCAATTAAAAGTGATACCGCCTACCATGATAACTCGAACAATGTTATTCCATGTCTAAATTTTTTAGGCCTATTTTAGTATGACCATTGCCAGAAAACTTTCTCAAACTATGAAGAAAAAAACTCGCAGTGAAAACGTCAGATAATGTCTGGTATATTAACCCTGATAGTAACTAGTTGTAAATTTCTAAACATTTATAAACATTTATAGCGTTAGCGTATGGTTCCGCGGTCTTAGTTCTAATAATGGTAAGCACGTGCATGAGTAATCCTGTAAGTTATTTATTTGGCGAATAGAGAGATTGAACAAATTGAGAATGGAAAGATAGAGAAATAATAGAGATGATTTGAAAGCCGTCAATCGTATGCATGGTAAATGGTTTAATTTCGATGTCGTATATTTCAAAATGCAGCTGAAAACGACATCATAAACTTTATATCATTTACTAAAGCCACAAATAAGCTCCAGCAAAGTTAACGCCTATAAAAAAGTGACCAAGCATATGTCGGTTTTTGGAATTTTAGGAACATGCAACGACGACAAAAAAGCAAAGACAACAATTAATGTGCTATTGTTGTCAATGACAACGTCGAACACTTTGAAACTAATGCCCAGCTGACTTGAGAAGTTTCATAAACGATGCATATCAAAGATTCAGAAAAGTAGTCCAAATGTTAGGAACCTAAGGAAAGACAGTTGACAACACTGCACATTATATGTAAAACATTTTAGAATAGCCGCTAGTAGCATTGAAAGAGTATAGAGAGAGGTAGGCCAAGATTGAAAAGGAGGGATAGAGACAGAGAGAAAGAGAGAGAGAGAGAGAGATAGAGAGATAAAGAGAAAGATAGATAGAGATAGAGAGATAGAGGGAGATAAAGAAAGAGACAGAGAGAGAGAGAGAGAGAGAGAGAAAGAGAGAGAGAAAAAAAAGATAGAGAGAGAGAGAGAGAGATAGAGAGAGAGAGGGAGAGTTAGAAAGAGAGAGACAAAAAGACAGAGAGCGAAAGAGAGATATGGAGAGAAAGCTAGTAACGCTACGATTAACGTCAGTTTCCTCACTCGAAATCTATGTCAGTGATGATGTCAGTGACGGGCGAGCCCAGGATTTGAACCCCGCACCTACTGATCCGCGGCCGAGTATCTTACCGACATTGCCACTGGCTCCAGCCAGAGAGAAAGAGAGATAAAGATAGAGAGACAGAAAGAGAGAGAGAGAGAGAGAGAGAGGGAGAGGGAGAGGGAGAAAGAGAAATATGGAGGAGGAAGACTAAACATTAGAGCTGCGCTTGCTAATGAAAGTCTAGATATGACATGATAATTTTCGCACAAAGAACATATTGGCTTTATTAATGGACTAAACTCACATGTCATTAAGTAAAACAATAAAAATAAAAAGGCGATTAGATTTGTTAAACATATCAAATATGAAGCATTTAAATTAATACTACATAGATTACGCATTAGGCTCCAGAAATTGCCACAAAATTTTCTGAAACGAATGGAGACAATTTTGATACGGTTTGTTAGTAATTTGCTGACTCTTGCGTATCTGTAATTTCAACGGCATATTGCAGAATTCACAATGTTGTAAGTTGTTCCATGATCCTCTCAAGTGACAACAAGAGGCAGTGTCTTCCTCGTACTAGTCATCAACACTAGTGCACGAAGCTCATCACCTGTAAATAATTCAATCATTTGCTTTTAATCATTTTAGATAAGATTTTAGATAAGATTTTAGATAAGATTTTAGATAAGATTTTAGATAAGATTTTAGATAAGATTTTAGATAAGATTTTAGATAAGATTTTAGATAAGATTTTAGATAAGATTTTAGATAAGATTTTAGATAAGATTTTAGATAAGATTTTAGATAAGATTTTAGATAAGATTTTAGATAAGCATGTTATGGTAAGTAGAATATCTCAATGGCTCTGTGTGTACAGCGCAAGTGCGTTAGATTGGTAGCCTCATTATATTTCATACGGCTGTTCCTGAGGTCCTGGAATCAATTTCCAGCTTAGTTAATCAGAAAATTAATCTTTAATATTTTTATCTTAACGTTATCTTAACTTTTAATCTGAAATTTTTAATTTAATCATTTAGCCATTTAATCATTTAATCATTTAACCATTTAATCATTAATCATTTAATCATTTAATCATTTAATCATTTAATCATTTAATCATTTAATCATTTAATCATTTAATCATTTAATCATTTAACCATTTAATCATTTAATTATTTAATCATTTAAGTGATAGCCTGCAGGAACCTTTCCGTCCCCTTCCACATAAGAAAAATCAATCGCAAAATCTAATTTAATTATGTATCTATTGATTTAGGTAAGGAATTTATGCCATAACACCAATACGGGTTTGACAATAACACACTGTGCAGTTCATATATTGTATAGATACAGTATATATATACTGTATATATATATATATATATATATATATATATATATATATATATATATATACAGTATACGCAGAAATTCCTGCCCTAGAAGTTCCGAAAATTTAGTAAAGATATTTTGATTTTTCTTGAAGCTATTGATATTTCGCTAGGGGATTCTTTTTGCCTCAGTCTGTATATCACTATTTTTAAAAAAGAGTAATAAACATAAAAGATACGTTAAAATAAGAAACAATTTTTAAATATAGTTGATATAAAGCTAAATAGTCAGTTCATTCTTTTTCATCATCATCTTTCCCTATATACCAGACCAACCAGGGTCGGGATACGAATGGACTTTCAATCCATTCATTTACATGTAAGTTTTAGTAGCAATTTCTGAAGCCTAGGCGCTCACTAACCGAATGCCCATTCTGACGTTGGTTTGATCAATTTTTTATTTCGCCTTCTACGACACGTGCATACTTACACGGTTGGTCTATTCTACAAGCAACCCGGACACAACACGGGGAGTACGTTCATACTTAATGAAAGAAGATAAATATCAAATTATCACTAATATTTTAGTTAACAAATAGTTAAATTATGACTAATGATAAATATTCACAATTATTTGGGTAATTCATTGCCTACTCTGACCTATGAACCAAAGACATGTTGGACTACCTGCGGATGGTGAAACATTTTTGTCGAACCAAAGCCCTTAAAAGCCCTTTAAAAGTCCTTTTAAAAAGCCCTTTAAAGCCTTTTAAAGTAAATTTTGAGTAATTCTAGAATTATATGTAGAAAACGGAGCACAGTATGATAGAATGGGATTAGCCGGCAGCATATTGTGTGACCGTGGATTAGTAGATACATCATACGAGCTTCAAATCCAGTGCTCGCCCCACATCACTGGACAACTTTCGAGATAGGAAACTAACGTTAAACTTACCTTTAGCAATTCAACGTTAAAACGAATATAGATTTGTTGTAATAATTCATAGTAAATTAATCTACATTAAATAGAAATTAACAGCAGTGTTTATTAATATCTCTATATACGTATATGCAGTTCCTTATATAGAATATTAATTTGACTGCTGCTGCCTGAATCAGTACCTGTACAATACGAATTGACTTACAGTTTGAATTAAATCATCCTATATGCTTGATGGTTATGTACACGTGTCCATGCCGGCAAAATTAGAAAAACCACGATAAGATCAGCATAACCGTGCCATATAAAAGCTATAGGGATTTCCTTTCGGGGAATACCGATACGTATCCGTAATCAATAATTCCTATCATCAATTAGAAAAGCTTTAAACTATAGGCTATTAAACAATAAAATGAGGATAGGAATGGGAAATAAGTACACATTAATTAAGCAATATAATAATGATATAAGTCAATTAGATACCAAATTCAGTCTTATGCAGGGTGATGTTTATGATTTACACAGGATCGTGATAGGTGGAGGCAGAGAACTGAGAAGGCTGCTCTGGTGTTCACCGTGTGACGTTGAATAGAGTTTCTCTATAATAATTCGTATTGGAAATGAAGCTTATCAGAGACATACGGAATCATGCAGCATCCAGCGAGCATCCATCATCCACTACCGTATAATCCACCTATAAAATAGCATCAAGTCAAAATGTAGGACAACCAACAAAACAGAGGTTTACAATAAGAAAGGAAAACCAAATCAGAGCTATACATGTACTTTCCTGGTCGAAGAAAACCGTTGTCATGAAATTGTCGATCAGTGAGTGGAGTTTATTAGTTTTAGAATCAGGCTGAGCCGCCGGTGGCTTGTAGTTATGTTGTTAAACAGCAGATCTCTAGGTGCATGGTATAAAACACTCTCTTGGCACGTCAATGATGTGCTATCAAGCAAGAAACTGCCATTAAATTGGAAACTGCTTTTAAAGTTGGCTAAGTCTATATGGTTTGGGGATGGCTATATAGTTATAGTAGGCCTATAACTATTGCTAATAGTTTTATTGATAATTAACACTGTAACTAGGTATATGTGCCTTGTGGTCTTGGACCTATTATTATTAAATACTCGAATATGAACGGTACTACTAATCACTATTGCCGGTGCACATTTACATGTTTATCAATCCGTTTTGTCCTTTATATTTATCAATCAATCACGCATTCAATCAATAATTACATAATCAATGACAATTAACGATTCACGGTACACGTATATATTCTTAGCAAGGTATATAATAATTATGTAAAATAAAGGTTATAAAACATTTTTATAAAGGCCTGCCGCAAACTGCAATTGTCCTAAAATGTAACAAGCAAAAACTGAAAAGGACATTGAACACCGGTTTATAGGCTTTACTTTCTTACGTTAGAGGCTTCATTACAGTGTTATAACGGCTTAGCTTTGCAATGGAATCAGTAAACCAGTTGATCAGTGCTTTCTTAAAGAGCGTAACAGAAGACAGCAAATATGAATGTATGTTCTGGACCTGCTCTTCAGTAGAGTATAGGAGAAAAAGAGCGCAAGATAGAGATATAGAAATAGATATATATATATATATATATATATATATATATAAATATATAAATATAGATATGTATATATATATATACATGTATATATATATATACATATGTATATATATATATACATATACATGTCTATATATAACATTATTACTAAATAGCCTATATATATATATATATATATATATATATATATATATATATATATAATATATATGTATATATATATATATGTATATACAACTGTATATATATATACATGTATATATATATATATATTTATAGGCTATTTAGTGATAATGTTATATATATATATATACATGTATATGTACATGTATATATATATATATATATAATATATATATGTATATATATATATATATGTATATACAACTGTATATATATATATATATATATATATATTTATAGGCTATTTAGTGATAATGTTATATATATATATATATACATGTATATGTACATGTATATATATATATATATATATATATATATATATATATATAAATATATATATATATATATATAGAGAGAGAGAGAGAGAGAGAGAGAAAGAGAACGAGATAGAATGTTAAAATGCGTCTTTTTGAACTAAGCATGTTCAATAAGATGATGTTTCGTACTTGCTTTTTTAGCTTTGTTATGATGTTATCTCTCCCGGCGTTGCGTCTGGGTTCTTTGAATAATAGAACAACCGGCTATTACACGTGTCGTAGAAGGCGACTAAGCCACTAAGATCCAGAAAACGTCACAAAAGGGCATTCGGTTGGTGAGCGCTTCGACTCCAGAAATTGCTACAAAATTCTCTAAAACGAATGGAAGAGATTTTGATATGATATGGAACAGAAAGAAGTGGAGAAGGTCCATTCGTATCCCAACCGTAGTTAAATTGGGATTAAAAGGAAAATGATGATGATGATGTTATGATGTCATCTAAAATTGATATCTAAACTTATTAACCTGAGATTTTTATCATTTATATTATAATATTTATCTATATTCTACTTATCACTCTCTATCCTCAGCCCCTGCCTCTTTTTTATTCCATTCTACCTACTGTGACCTCTATTAATAGACCTTTCGCCCCCACATTCTAAGGGGGAAAGGTCTATCAATAGAGGTCATAGAAGGTAGAATGGAACGAAAAAGAGGCATAGGCAGGCCGAGATTAGGTATGTTAGATTATTTAAAGATCCACTCATATGTGGAAATGAAGAGGAAGGCGGAAGACAGAGAAGAGTGGAGGCATTATATACCATGGACCTGCCAGTAGGCAGTGTACTAAGAGAGAGACTGTTATACTGGTGCTTCACTTATACAGTTAAATGTTAATTGAATCATAATCAGAGCAATCCTATCTACATACTAAATGACAGAGTAGATAGTGACCAAACTTAAGCAGTCATTTTGTGGCATTTTAGGCCTGATTGCTAAGAATCCTATCTCTTAACATATAAAACAGGGATGTACTTTCTGAGGGGATAGGGGCTTCTTCGAACCCCTCCCTTGGGAAATGTGTTGCCCTCTTTGTTCAGTTTTAACCCGCAATTTTAACCTCCCCTAGGAAAAGCCATGATGACCTTGAACCCTGACAAACCTTTGTACCCCGAGCTACCGCCTTGGTAAAAAAACAAAGCTGGTAAATCTAATGTTAACGTCGGTTTCCTTTTTTCGAAAGCGATGTCGGTGACGGGCGAGCCCAGGATTTGAACCCCACACGTATTGATCCGCGGTCGATTATCCTACCGACGTCGCTACTGGCTCCAGCTTTGGAAGAAATTGCCAAGTACAACCTTGATACAAACCTATGGTTTATTTTAATTAGAGTTTCATTAAGTTATTTGTTAAGAAAAATGTGATCTATTACTTCGGTATATTCTACCAGTTGCACTTACACAGTCAAACTTTCAAATTAATAGTCTTGCTTCTTAGCTTTTTTTGATTGTTTTTATGTTTTTTTAACTGATAAATGAACAGTACAATGAGGTTTTCTACTGATTCAGAGAACACAGCAAGATACATTTAAATCTGGATTCTCTCCTACTTGAGACTCCACCTCAGCAAACCGATACTGGTTTTCCTTGCGCTTGTCATTGGTGGATTTTCCATCACGGAATACACAATAGCCAATGGAATGCATTAGAATTAGATCTAATTTCAGACTCGAAATTCGCTGCACGTCGAAATTTGTGTTGTACACAGTAATCTATGTTGTAATAGGAAATTATTTTGCTGTAAACTATGTTTTCTATGACTTGCTAAGAATTATCTTTAAGCAATTAAAATTAGCAAATAATGAGATGTTACTCGCTCAGAAATCTTTAGCTACAGCGTCAAAAGTCGAGAAAAGTTGCGAATTTAATTTAGATCTGGGAAACGAGTACAAAGGCTTTCAGTTAGTAAATGTCGTAATGTTAGTGATGTTATAGAAATATTAATGTTAACGTCAAAATTAAATTAATAGCAATTATAAAATTAATGTAATAATAATATAAATATTAATATAAATGTAAATTTTATGTTAATCTTAGTTCTGTTATAGAAATATTAATGTTAACGTAAATGTTAAGGTAATCTTAGAGCTGTTATAGAAATGTGTCAGTTTCTGTAACAAATATTTCTAACAAGTGCGATATAAGAGAATGAAAGAAGTACATGGCCCTAGCATTTTCATGAATAAGTTTCATTGTTATATTTAGTAAATGACGTGGATTTTTGAGTTTATGCCCATATGGCTTAGGACATGAATGCTTGACTTGATGATTTACTTAGCTGTATCAACAGTGTGAGAAAGAGAGTTAGTAGACAAATAGATGGATAGAGCAATAGTAGATGGAGAGAGTGAGAGAGAGAGAGAGAGAGGAGTACAGAGATATATGACTAAACTACAACGACAAACTAATTTTAGATACACCTAATTGTGTCTTAAAGACTGTATTGTGATTGTAAATAGAATAATGTATAAAGACTGTTATAACTCAGAAACTACAGACTAATGACAGCACATTTAGTACATATTTTAAATCCCACTGCTAGGCTATACTAGTGATTTAAGCTACGGATTAATTAAAAATTCGAATATTTTAGCCTACAATATGCTTCACTCGAGTTGAGTGCATGGTTAAACCTCGGACTAGGGTTACACCTGTTAAATTCACTATTTAAGTATTGTTCCGTGTTTCTTTGTTATATGTTAATACAACTGTTATTTCTTTTATTTGCTAGCAAAATTAACAAACACTTTATGGTGGGAATGCATCTCCTTAAAGTACATGAAGTCATCAACGATTCGAAAATATTTCTTCATCACCCCTCGGTTGATAACCTATATGTAACATGATTGATGGCTATTGCATTACCCAATCAATACGAATCTTGTCAGATAATAAACCAATTCATTTGATTAGAAATTAAGAGTTGACAGAGTGTAACAGATTTAGCATTAGCTCTTATTCTCTGTTACTTAATTAATATTAAATTAATTGTAATTAATAAAGTAAATAAATAAATAATTAATTAATTAATTAATATGTTAAATAAATAAATAATTAATTAATTTATTAATTAACTAATTAATTAATTTCTGACTTTAATTATAATTATAAAAAGTATTATACCCTATGTTTAATAGTTGTTACTGATATTACTGATAACTTTGAAATATTTTTTATTATTTGTCCAAACAAACAGGTAAGCTATGATAATAAACCTATAATAAGAATATTCAGTAAGTCCAACATCTAAAGATTTAAAAATAATTTAGCTTCTTTAAATTAGTCTTTTGTATATAGGCTACCAATTATATGAATTATTCTAGAAATATATATATATATATATATATATATATATATATATATATATATACATATATAATATGTGATAAGTGATATAATATGTGATTATGTCGAATTTAAAAGAAACTCATTTTACATTAACTCGATGTCCAAATAAAAAAGCAAATATATGGCCTGGTTGACCAGTGAATTGAAAAGGGACATTAATTTTTAAAATAAGCTGTACTTGAAATTTAAAAATAGGCGGAATGTTAATAAGGATAAGTAAGTTTATAATTTATTTAAAGGTGCATTTCTAAAAAGGAATTGCAAGCGCAAACAAACAGGATTGTTGTTTGAGGGAATGACGCCCCTTCCCAGTAAATATTAGTCGAAGCTGAAGAAAGCATAGTGGCCCACCTCGTTAAAGGGGCCCCACCACGTCATGAGCAGAATCCCCGGGAATAATGGAATATCAATGGGAATGCTATACAGATGATTTAAAGATCCACTCGTATGTGAACATGAAGAAATAAAAAGGAAGATAGAGATAAGTGGAGGCGTTATGTACCGTGGACCTGCCAGTAGGTAGTGCACTGAGAGACAAAAGCCTAGCAACAAAAATGTTTCTGTCTCAAAGTTAACAAAAACTTTGTGCAATATAACTTATGTTAGATGCACAGCCGAAGAATTTAATAAATATTTTACTTCAATTGGTAATAAACTGATATCTAACTTCAATGCAGAATTTTTATACTTTACGAAAGATCTAAAATTAATCGACTGCAACTATGTTTCTTATCCCAACTGATGTTTTTGAAGTAGATTGAATTATTTCAGTGTATTCAATTGCTTAGTGCAACTAATTCAACGGGCCCAGATAATATTATCACTTGGATATTAAAAATACCCTATAGAATGAGAGATAGCACCATTAGTGAAAAAGAGAAATAGAGAGAAAGAGAGATAGAGAGATAGAGAGAGCAAGCGAGAGAGAGAGATAGAGAGAGAGAAAGCGAGAGCGAGAGACGGAGAGAATGAGAGAGAGTGAGAAAGAGAGAAAGAAAGAAAGATAGAATTCTATAAAAACTTCTGAGCTTTTTAATCCCGACACGTCAGCAGTAGCTGCTAGCTGCGCGGTGCTCAGCTGCTGTACTGGGCAGCAGCTGAGCATCGAGATTACATGTAAATAGCTGCTGCTCAGCTGCACAATTGTTGATTGAGCAGCTACTGTAGGTCTGTCTAGACACATCTTTGACTCCAATGAGCCACTGATGCAGGAGTTTGACTTTGTGGAGTGCGACATACTAGAAGAGTGCGAGATATCATTATGATACATCGCAGGTAACATTATTGTTATCTGCTGCTGTTCGAGGCGTGATTCTTTATTAAGCGTAAGTTTTTCTATGGAGTGTCTCTTTTAATAGAACAGTTTAGGGGAAGGGCTTTAACGCACTCAGTCAAGCGGCGCGTCAATTGAACGAAGTAAAGTCACATTGCTCGCGGTTAGTACTTTTTGGGAGACCACTTTGGAAGACCAAGTGTCGACAGTTTTGAATATACATAATCCCCGGGGTGTTGGAACTTATTCTTAAATCTACGCCGGCTGCAACTAGACGTCAACAAAAGCCAACGATTACTAATAACCATGGAGAAGAATGGAGGAAATAACGAAAACTACAAAAACAGCAACCAAGAAAGGAACTATGCAGCACATGCGTATGACATGCGTGCAACTACACTGAATAAATAAAGCTTGCAATAATTTAATATGAATAAATTATCCGTATAGCGAAATTAATGTCATTTAATGCCAATCAGGTTATTTAATTCTAATACCTCATTCATTTCTAGATTTGCACGTTATTTTTATGCTATTTGTAGAACTAAGCTGAAACTTAAAATAACAATAATATTTTCTGTATTTTCAAACTAAGAAATGACATCTTTTAGGAAATTGAACTTTAACGGAATAATGAATATCTACTCAACATAAAAAGTAAGCAGGCATTATAGTGAAATGATCGACTATGTTGAGAAGGTTATTAAATGAGAGAGTGAATCATGTACGAAAGTCTGTAGACCTTTGACGTCAGGGAATATTTAAAAATTAAGTAGGTCTCTAATATTACTCTTCTTGTCGAGCTGAAAACCTCAATGCTATGGTAAACATGTTTTCTATAACCATAGAATGAGACCAAAGAAACAGTGCAAACCGCCTACAACAATGCACCAAATGTGAAGGCAATCACACGTCAGATTTAGGCCACGGAGGTGTTACCGATTTATAGGACGCTTTATTTATAATGTTAGTTAACACTATGCTGTATCCATAAAACTATAAATGTGACTTATAATATCAAATGACGTTATTTAAATGCAGTTTACTTTTTACTTAAGTTCATAATTATTGACTTAATTTAATCAAATAGTATTTCATTAAATCACTAAGTAATCATTGTAGTCCTAATCTAATTGATATAATAGTAGTCCTTATCTAATTGATATAATAGTAGTCCTTATCTAATTGATATAATAGTAGTCCTTATCTAATTGATATAATAGTAGTCCTAAATAACAATACTTGTGATTTATAATAACGTTTTAAAACTTTTTCTGTCATCTAAATAAGAGAGTGTACGGGATAATAATCATTAGCGGCACAGTCTGTGTGTGTATGCGAGTATGTGTTAGTGTGTGTGTTATTGTACGGATTTTTACTACTGATATTAAATTATAAGCAGTTTCTCTCTCTCTTTCCCTCACTCTCGCTCTCATTTTCTCTCACTCTCATTTTTTCTATCTCTCTCTCTCTCTCTCTCTCTCTCTCTCACGCACACACACTGTGACACACACACACTCACACACGCACACACATTTTACTATATCGTTCACGTAAGTCGAAGTAATTTGTCTGGAAGAGAAAAAACACTAAATATTCTAACGGCAAAATATGATCATATCCTCGTGAGTAAACTTGTTCTCCTCTACATACATGTATATTACTATTTCTATTCAAGCTTCATTTACGTACAGTAAATCGTTGTTCTGGAAAAAACTCACTACACTCTTTTTCTCGCTTTCTCTATCTCCACTTTTCTGTTTTTATATCTACTTTTCTCATTTCTGTCTCTGTCTCTCCCTCTCTCTCTTCCTCTCTCTCTCTCCCCCTCTCTCCCTCTCTCTCTCCCTCTCTCTCTCTCTCTCTCTCCCTCTCTCTCTCTCTCTCTCTCTCCCTCTCTATCTCTCTCCCTCTCTCTCTCTCTATTTCTCTTCCGATCTTACTCTCTCGCTCTCTGTACTCATTCAAAGCTGCTAAAGGCTTCTAAATTATTTTATATATAATGTGCACAGTGTTGTCAACTTTCTTTCTTTTGATTCTTTTTATTTCGACTGCTTTTTTATATGCACCGTTTATGAAACTTTTCAAGTCCCGCTAGGCAATAGTTTCAAAGTGTTTGACGTTGTCATTGACAACAATAGCACATTAATTGTTGTCTTTGCTTTTTTGTCATCGTTGCATGTTCCTAAAATTCCAAAAACTGACATATGCTTGGTCATTTTTTATAGGCGTTAACTTTGCTGGAGCTTATTTGTGGCTTTAGTAAATGATGTAAAGTTTATGATGTCGTTGACAGCTGCATTTGAAAGATTCGACAACTTATTGTGCTATAACATGTGCAGAACTCTACAGTAGCTGGTGTAACTTAGTGTGCCCTAACATGCGCAGAACTCTACAGTAGCTGTAGAGAAGTAGCCAAACTGCAATGTAGCTGCAGTAGCCAAACTTATAGGGCTATAACATGCGCAGAACTCTACAGTAGCTGGTGTAACTTGTGCTCTTAAACATGTTATGCCAGATTGATTTTGATTAAATAGTGCTCGATGTTGCCATTGATTACTGTAGCACTCTAATTGTTGTTATCATTGTTGTTATTATGTAAAACTCTACAGTAGCCGGGTGCAAGTATTTGGTTAATTTAAGCGACAATGAGGACATTAACCTTATATCATTCACTGGATGCCAGAGATACTGCAACAAAACCGTCATAGTAAGTATTGTAACATTAACAGAATTTAACATTAAGAAAATTTTACTTAATTTTATTAATTTTTAGCCAAATGCCACGCTAAATGTGCATATTGCAATTCCCGATCTGCTTTCATACTTAGACCTGTTAAAGAACATACCCGCCAACCAAAAATGTCGTCCATATCAACGACTTAAATAAATTATTGTATTCTCTTTAGCTTTAGAATGACATTGGCATCTGAAGTGGTTTCCCATCACCTTCACCTGCTCTTGCAGAGTTGCCTCTCTTAATGAAAATATTGAGTCTATACCCAAGTGGCACCAAAAATACGAAATTTATATTACCAGATCATCTGCAGTACTGTCATTTTAATTTTAGAGTAATATTGTTAAAATTAATGATGATTAAAATTAATGATTTTAGAAAAAAGAGAAATAAGTCTAATATTACAGATCATTATTGTAACTACTTTAGTAATTAAATTTTATCTTTTTTGCATTTATGTAAAAGTTATATTTCCTTAGATTATAATTAATTAATAAATAATATTTTATTGAGTTACTTTGCTATTTTTCTTCAGGAGAAGCGCTGTTGTCCTGGGTTTTACGGTTCCACTTGTGCTCACTGTCCTGGGACGTTTAAGAATCTGTGTCTGGGACATGGCAAGGTTTCACACACATTAGTACTCTTGGTTCTTCACAAGTACTTGATTCTCTTAATAATACTTGTACTTCATAATACTTAATAGTACTTGGTTACTTGATAATTAACTTCATTCTTATATTCCTAGACTTTAATTTCATTAATAGTTTGCTAAACAGGATTTAATAAGCAGGATTGTTTCTCAGGGAATGACGCCCCTGCTCAGTAAATGTTAGTTGAAGCTGAGCAAGGCATAGAGGGGCCTACCTCATCATACAGTGTGATGACGGCATGAACGGCAGCGGAGCTTGCGCTTGTGACAAGGGTTACTATGGGACTGAGTGTAAACTGTGTGAGAACAGGACTATGTACGAAGATCAGTGCAACATGACATGAGTAAGCTATAGAAGTCTATGCTCTCTCTCTCTCTCCCTCTCTCTCTCTCTCTCTCCCTCTCTCTCCCTCTCTCTCTCTCTCTCTCCCTCTCTCTCTATCTCTCAGAGCCCCTGTTACTTATTCACTATGATGGTGGCGTATAAATATATTCATCACTTCGACTTTTGATAGTGAACCAATAGTTATGCCGTTCGAGACTCAATTCTGTTCGTTCCCAGAGATCAATAATCATTCTTCATTGAGTAGTCAAACTGAAATAACACCCCGGTCTAAACTCTATTAGCTTTATATGAAATTAAGAAAATTCCGAAAATTGTCCGACTTGTCCTGTTTGTTTTGAGAACATATCTGACTAAGCTTGTCTGGTTGTCTCATGTTTTTTGGAGTACAAGTAGGCCGTTATGTCTGAAACATTGTCTCGCGGCGGTAGCCATTAAATCACATAACGAACGTCAATCAAATAGCAAACATCATTCACTTATCGAACACCAGTTTTCAATGCTGTAATGATATAACGAACATCAGTCACATCATAAACACCAATCACTTTCACAATCAAATTCTATCACAAGACCTGTTATAACACATTTTTCATAAGTCCTAACCCTACCACTACCCCATTATGTTTGTGACGGTTGATTTTTCTACGGCTGATTTCAGTATTTCAGTTTATCTCACTTTGTTACATTGTAAAACTCTTCACACTCATGTATACTGGGACTTTCTAATTGGCCGTATTGACAGCATTGAACTTTTAACATAATTCCTGCCATAGGAATAAACCTAACTAAAATTGCATTTCAGATTCATACATGAAAAAGATATAATATTAGTTTTCTTCAAAGAAGAATTTTTAAAATATTATTTTATTTCCAGCTTCATTTTATTATCTTAAGCTTTTCATATTTAAAATTTTATTTTGTTTAAAGTGGCAAAAGAGAAAATGTCTACCAAAGCCAATGTAGAGGGGATTTAAAGAGCCAATATAGATGAGGATTTATCCAAACGTCGGTAAGATACTCAACCGCGGATCAGTATGTGCGGGGTTCAAACCCTGGGCTCGCCTGTCACTGACATCGCTTTCGAGTGAGCAAACTGTCGTTGACCTTAGCACTTTTACAAAGTCAAGTAGCCTACGCAACAGTGGCGTAGCGAGGGGAGGCAGGGAAGGGCATGTGCCTCCTCCAAGATGTCATGTAAAAGTTTTATTAAGGCCAAAATATAAGAGAAAACATTGTATAAAGTGTGTACCTCCCCAAAGTGCCTCCCCCAAGATTAAAGTGCCTCACCCAAAACTAAATCCTGGCTACGCTACTGCTACGCAAGTGCTTACTACGTGGTAGGGTTTGATTAGAATGGTTACTATACACTGTACATGCACTTATAATATTTAAAATTATTCAGTAAATCTAGTATCGTTGCAATGGTACGAGTAAGAGCGTCAATAGTAATGTTAATTATTAGTGAAATACTGAAAACTTTTCCTTGATTAACGATCATATTTCACTTACTTTAGTTCAAATATATAATTAAGTAAAGGCATAATCATAATGGTTCTTAATTTATAGTTAATGTGTAGAATGTAGATTCGTTTAATGAAATGAGGTGGTTCGAAGAATCTGTGATTCCGCCTTCACAAATGTGAAATAAAAAAAATATATTCAGTTTGTCAAATGTGAAGCATATGAACTACATGTATACAGTATGTTAAACGTTATTTAAGTAAATATTTGACCTAAAGTTAATGAGATAAGTTCGCTAATCGAGGAATAAACCATGTAAATCAATGACCCTAGTGTCCTTTATCCATATTTTAAGGTAGAGCTAACAGGTGGGTTTAAAAGTTAACAGCGAATGCTTAACTTCTATTTCCTGCTAGATATCACATCAATAACGAATTTCTTGTCGTGAGAGTCGGCGGCATACAGAACAATGGAGTAGATATTTCTGAGATAACATGTCATTTCATAACACCTGCTACGAGCGTTAGCTGCGAACGTTAGCATACGGATCATATGCTACGTTGCTACGTAAATGGTTAAGTAAATAAAGTGAGTGATTAGTGACAGCCACTCTAATTCCTTCATTGTCGCTAGTCTATTCTAACGTATGGACGATA